>OX578138.1:147336495-147588495 GCA_951213105.1 Amaurobius ferox
CGAGACATTTGAATTACAGCAAAGTGTCATTCGTTGTTACGTCAGTTGGGCATTTGCTGTTTTTTCCGCTCGTGTGTGAAAGAACGTAGGACTGTAAGTGTTTTAGAAGTGAACGAACTGTCATTTGAAACGTGTCTCAATGCATGTAGAAACTGGTTTTCAAGTTCACACCATGAAATCGTACGACAAATCAGATTCATTCCACGTTGTCTTGGGAATAAATATTAGAAGGGGGCATAAAATGACTCAACTCGTTCGACATAATAACACGACCACGTGTTATTGCACACAGCTCAACTGATGTAAGAATTTCCAAGGCATTTACTTCTACTTTTCCTTTGCTCTACAATACCACGAAAAAAACTTAGTATGCCGTCACGTAATATTCATGTTAACACACTTATTTCAAAACATTCACTTTACTCTACAATACCCTTGGAAAAACAAGTGGCATGACGTTATGTGATATCTAATTTTTATGAATACATTTATTTCCAAAACATTCTATTGTACTTTTATTTTGATAATCTAACCCGTTGCCATTGTGTGAAAAGAAATTCAGAATTCAAACAACACATCTCGCATATAAACACGGTCGTGGGAGATGACGAGGAAAAATAACTCAATTCCAAAACTACAAGCAATTGGATTTCACGTGACGTTACACACAACATGGTATGACGTCACAAGCCAGGCTCCCATTTGTTGTCGTCGTTAGCCTTGCCACTTCCAATGTTCAGGCTATGTCCACCCGTTAGCACTGGTCTGAAAACAATCGTTGAAAAAAAAATATTGTGAAAAAGGTTTGCACTTTGACCAAGCCGCATATTAAGGATTGCTAATCCTTATGGTGAGCGGTGCGGACAGGGCAGTTGAAGGGTTTAAAAGTATTCTGTAGAAGGACAGCATTGAAATGCATTTACACTATAAACGCGTAAAAAACGTGCATGAATCTCTGAATTCTCAATTTATGAAAATAATTATTGGCCTCGATTCTCTTTTTAGATATATCTTTCCATCCAAAAACTATTTTAAATTTTTGAAGTTTTCAATAGAAATTTCGACAATTTCGAAAACCACTCTAAAGTTGCTAGAACTTGAACCCACCCTTAGAAAATTATCTTCCTACTCAATTTTTGATCTCCGATTTCGGTTTTTTTTCAAAGTGAAGCCGAAACATTTCGATGGGACCAAATATCTGGGATTTCGAAAAAGACGGCAGTATTTTACTTCATGTCTGTAAAAGTAGTCAGATTCAAAATATATCGAATAATTGGCGACATATGTGAGACTAATAGACCATTTAACTAGGCCATAACCATAAATCATTTAACTAGTATAAAAATATGTTCATTATCCAATTTCATTTTTAGTATCTGGTGTCTTACGCAACATAGAACTGCTCCACAATTCGGATTTTAATATATAGATTAGTTGTACCGTTTTTAGCATTCTCTGCTGCATAATAGGGTTGGAAATTAAAATTCACTCGAATTTACGATGAATTTACATGCTCTAAAACACTAATGAGCTACATTCATTACGGCGAATGTTTGCCTGTTTGTGTTTACAGTGTATGTAACCATTGTAGCCTTGCAAAATCTTAACCACCCAAATTTCACAAATTTTTGTAATTTTGGTAGGAAACAACTTCACAAACAAAAAATTGTTTATGACGTCTTTCTTCCGCAACAGTGATTGAAACAATTAGATCTCGCGATAAGACTAAGTAACCCTGTTATGCATGATTATGTCAAATTTCGTTGCATACTGCGATGCTAGGAAACATATAAAATCCAAACATATGAAATTCAAATAAAAACCAAAATAAGATATAAAAACAAAAGAAATTTAATTTTACATGATAATTTTTAATTACATAAACTATATCTATTATAAGCAGATATTATCCTATCAATCGGGATATTAACAATGAGATAAACAATTTGCAATTTTATATTCTACAAGTAAATAATTCTATCGTGCTCAGTCAAATATTAGTAACAAAGTTCAATTATAGGTGGTTTAGGAGGTGGGATGTAACCTATGTCTTGCATTGGAGACAAGACATGGGGATGATCTGTTGAGAAATATGTAGGAGTGAAATGTTCTTGAGAGTCATGCGCTAGAGGGGTTGGAGGAGGTATGTACCCCAATTCCGAGCTGCATAGAAAAAAATCTTCAGCCACTGAATTTTCATTCAAACTACTTTCAAAATGCATATGGAACTCTTTAAACATATTTCCAAAAGCTCTTGTGAAAATACTACGGTTGATATAGACATCTGCTGGAACGGGCGGTGGAATATACACAACTTCAGGACTCTCGTTTGGAGAAATCGTATGTATCTCAGAAACGTCCTGGGGCTCCTGATTAACTTCAGGAGTTTGGACAGCTTCCTCTACTGCCTTGGGAATATGTGCAGAATCTATTTTCTGTACTTTAGTAGATTTTGGACTAGCTGGTACATAGATTGTATTATCTTCATCTTGACTTTCTGCAGCTTCCATGTTAAGTTCGGCCTCTAATATATAGGAGTTATAATTCATCATTATAGCATCTGCTGTATAATTCAATATTGGACTCAGCTGAAGGAAAAAATATGAAAAATATCGGTAAATAATAACACTTCAATAATAATATAAATACATGCATCTATTATACATATAGAATACTGTCTCTGCACGGAAATGTCGTTTAAGTTCTCTTTATCTATATCTTTAATCAAAAAACAGAATAATTATAATGCAATTGGTCTGAATCAAAATAAAATCGCATATTATAGCCTTGATTTGTAAAATAACAAATTATGGGTATCTAGAATCCACCAGAAAGAACATTATTGGAGGAGAATGTTTTAAGCTGGCGGTATGGGATATTTTTTTAGTAGTATTAAATATTTGTGAAAGGTTTAAGACT
This sequence comes from Amaurobius ferox, assembly GCA_951213105.1. NCBI lineage: Eukaryota > Metazoa > Arthropoda > Arachnida > Araneae > Amaurobiidae > Amaurobius > Amaurobius ferox. The sequence continues at coordinate 147,339,415 of OX578138.1, forward strand.
ATTATATTTTAAATCTGCTGCCAAAGTTAGAAAATGAATCTATTAAATTAAATATGGTAACTGGAATTGAAGGATACAAAAATTCAGTTTTAAATACATTCAAATTCAATTTCACGGTATATAGATTATATATTTGGAATATGTTTTCTATAGTATCATAAATAATTTGTCTCAGTAGTAACATGTGAGCAAGAATTTCAAGTTTGAAGATTTATATAATAGACGTGGTATCTAGGCCTACAGTTTTCCAAATAATCAAATATTTATAGTTATCATTACACTTAAAGTAATAGTTATTATTACACTTATAGTAATAGGTAACATAAAAGTTTTATTTACACTTAAGGTAAATGCATTGTTGCATAAAGACTAAATACCTAAAATGTGATTGTAATACCAGATAAATTCGTTTTTTCAACTACCGAGACCACACACCGAAAACACATGTATGTGCGGCGCGATTTTTTTAAAATTGGTTTCAAAATACTAAATTGAACACATTAGTCGTCAAAATCTTGAATTCGACATTTATCGAGAAAATGAATTTTAACTGTACGTTAATTTTAGAACATAAATAATTTAAAAAATCAGACATAATTATCAACTTCTAGCCGCAAATCAAGCTCCATTGAGACAAATGTAAACGGAGTGGATTTTTATTCGGGGAAGAAAAGATGGTTTTCATTTAGAAGTTGGTCACGTGATATCTTCATATAATATGGCTGTAATAAGTATTTAATTTTTATATAAAGAGCTACCGAACATATTTTGAGGAATTTTGTCTCTATATTTTATGAAATTATTAGAATATTTTCTAAATTTTTTTAAGCAATTGGCGAATTTTCACTTCGATTAAAATATGTTGGAATAATTAGGTCCTGTGTGGTTTAATGTATTTCATATCTTCAACCTGGGTAGTAAGACAGAATTAACAATGCCAAAGACATTTTTCAACTATGATGGAAAGTGTTAAAGAGACAGAAAAATTCCAAAGTAAATACGTATATGAAAAATGCTGAAAAATTTAAGAGATAATTTGGGATGTTAAAAACTGTATAACCATAATCAAAATCCACAGAAATAGGTAATAAACAACAAAATGAAGAAAATGCTTTATTTCTGTTGGTAAAAGTGCGGTTTTAATAAGCTTCTTTTCGATAAGTAATTTTTTTATACTTGTTTTCTCTAAGGAAATATTATAAACTTACTTTCGTGTAAACAAGTGATGTGTTTTGTGAAAACTCTCTACAGACTATGTGTAAAGTATGTAAGTCGATAGACATGGAAACTAGTTGGGAGTTTTTACCCATACATAAATTTCAAGATCTGATCAATTATGTAAATTTTATTAATATTGCAGATATTTTGCAAAAATCCTTTAATTATCTGTACCAAAATATGCATCAGAAATGAATAATTGTTTACATTTTTTTCTGAGATTTTCTTTTAAAACTGCAATGAAATATTTATTCCACATGTGTTTTCAAATAGAAAAGCCATAAAAATTTTGTCTTTAAATGTCAGTTAATTTTTATTCATTTTAACCTAAAATAATTTAGTAATTATTTTGAACTCGTGCGTAGAAACAACACTATTGCGTATTACTTACATTCTACTTACATGAATCAGATTTGAAAATAAAAATATAAAAATTAAGCTTACTTTGAAATTATGAGATCCACTTATATAATTCATGTCTAAGATATTCTGTCCCGTTTTGGGATCAATAATAGGAATTACTTTCTTCATTCTCTTGGGGAGATTGCACATCCTATTTCCCATACAATTAGGAGGATAATCAACAGTAAGATCTATAAAAATTAAAAAAATATTTATATTGCAATTCAAAATATGTAATTGAAATAAAACTGTTTAGTACGCATCAATGATATGACGCAAGTGGTATACAGGAATTAATTTTCACGGTCTGAAAGTCACGGATCGCTGTCAATTTGTACGTCCTCCAATACAGTGTAATGTAAAAATCATGTATTGGAATAGTGTTGAAAATTGTAATTCGAGTTCTCCAAGGATCTAAACGTATCTAAACCTCTAAAACAATAAATAATATATTTAGGGTGACGTCTGTGTGTGCATCTGTCTGGACAGTATATGTATTCACTCTAACTAAAAATCTAAAACTCTAACATCCTATGCAAATTACTGTGACTCTTGTGAACGATTATTTGATTGCCAAAAAGTATCGGTGGGGGATACAGTCCGATGGAGCTGAATGGTTTTGCATGAATAACATTTTATAAAATAAAAATTCCTATTAATTTTAATAAGCTAGTACTTTTAAATTTCTCACATATTTTTTCTGGATTCTCAGACCATAGATTTCAATTCTTAATATCAATTTATTTTAATTATATATATTGATATTTTTAGACTTAAGCTGAAATCATGCCTGGATGCGCAGGCATATGTATTTGAATACGTGAATTTCCATCTATTTCGTTTAAACCTTATCCACCATAAAACAGCTGTAGGATCCTCAAGTTCATGTAAGTCCACTATGCATTTAGACAAAATAAAATATTTTGTGCCTATGTACCAGTAAGTTCATATAACTCCACAATGCATGTGGGCAAAATAAAGTATTTTGTTCTTATGTACCAATATTCATCGAAGAATAGGTAAAGAGATTGAGATGCAACATACGTGAAATTTTGTATATTACAGCTTTCCTAAAAATTGTAAAACCCGGCTGCAGATATTAAAATATTGAAATATGAGCCGCTATACTTCGAAAACTGCGATGCCGATCCAAAATCGCATTATATTCACTCGAAGGGATTTTAAACTTCTACTAATTTTAGGTTATTAGGTTTTACAACTAGTGATATTAGTTTTTGAAATACAGGCTTTACAAACTGGAAACACAGAAAAATTTCAATCATATTCAAATTGACATGATGATTACAAGAAAAGTAAAAGAGCATTTTCTGCTGTTTTATAAACCAATCGGATAACGAATCAACAATGTTTTCATTGGTATCTATGTGTCTGTCATTGGAAACAATATATTTCGACTATTTTGTTCCAATCGATTTAGCAATTCCACAGAAATAGATAATTGATATTTATATAAAATCAAGCGAACTATATTATAGGAAGGAACCATATACATCACTTTTGAGATTTTACAAATATTTTGATCAAACAATTTTCAGAATTAAATATCATTACAATTATTAAACAACTGGCAAAATATATTTATAGTCATAGATTTCAGCAATAAGAAACAATTCTAAAAAATTTTGTTGTAAATCAAAATAGCAAAAAATATTCAACTTACCATTTATCCGAAGGAGTGGTTCGTTACTATTGTAATTTTCACAGGAATAATCAGAAGATGAATTTTGGACTGTACAGGGAGATTGTCGATTCTGAAAGCGAAAAAGATTAATAAATTAAATACTCATTGAAATTAAATAAACAATGATACACATACAGTGTTTGCCTAACTAATCACTTCAGAATCTAATGTTTGATTTACTACTCACTACAGAATCTAATGTATAAAATAAAAACGATTTTCATTCATTTTGCCGTAAATATGACACCATGTATGAATATACGAACATTATTTAAATATTTTACTTTCGTTATTTGTTAAGTGTATGTCGAAAACCCAGGTCGACCGGCTCATCCTAGGACATAGAGCAGCATAATAGACGACCGGTGTTAATCTCGAGAGAAACCGCAGAGGAAACTGACGTTCCAAAAATAAAATAAAATGTATAAAAAAATAAAAAATTATGGCTTTAGACACCTGATTTTATGGCATTAGTGTACGGAATACTCTTTGCAAATAAGTCCAATAGCTTGTATGAGATATGTTATTCATTCCATATTTAATTGGAAATTTTCAATCGCGTAATAGATTTCTAGACATTGAAACATTATTTTGAAGCATAAAATGTATAAAAAATGTAATAATTTTCATGTCTAGGTTTTACAAATAGCAAAATTTGTGTATAAATATCATATTTTGAGAAAATAATATGAATAATTTTGATTTCGGCGAATTTGATTTGAAATAACTTCTGTAGCCGCAAAACAACATTTTAAAGAATAATTTAAGAAACAACATTTTAAAGAATGAGTTCAAAACAAAACTTAAATATATTTAATTTTTTTCTTGTTTAAATAACATATAATCAAGATGTTATGCAAATACTAATTAATAGTGAAACATAATAAAAATAATTTAATGTTCTTAAGTTTTCAAATGAAGTAATATGAAACCAAACGTGGATGGACAGAGATGATATATGATGTTTCATTATCATACTGCATGATTTTGATGTTTTGCTGCATACGTAATCGCGAGTGAAAATGGAATAATTGGATTGTAAATGATTTGCATATACGCAGTGTCAGGAAATGAAATTAATATAATTTTTGCAGGTGCAACATGAAAATAAGGAATACTGTTAAGGAAAATCGGAAACAGTTGTATCTAAGTATATCGTATATGATATTTCTTTTAGCTATAATAAACTTTCAAACAGTTTTAATCGCTAAGTGTAATCGATATTGGAGAATGTAAAAATTAGTGCCTTTTTAAAATTTTATATTTAAGTAATATTTTTACAGCTTTATTTTATTTAGATTTTGCCATGGTACTTCCAAAACAAATGAATTCATTTCTGGCTGTGCTGGTTTAGGCGGAAGGTAGCCATTCTATAGTCGGAAAACGATAAACAATATCGTTGTGCTTCAATGGAATTGTGATGATTATACATTAAAATTACATATACAGTGAATTAATAAAAAAATTAAAACAATGTTTTTAAGATTTTTGTGACTTGAATATTATTTGTATAATAATAATAATTTACATAACAGAATAGAGGATGAATTTCTCAGCTTAAAGAAAGAGAAATAATTGCAAATATAAAAGAGAAATGATGCTATTTTCTTAAATTTTGCATAGATATGTATGCTTTATCTTTTTTGTCCAAAATGTATTCAATAAATGTAATTCCTAGAGTTTCAAATTACACTTTTATAAATTCAGTATAAATAAATGTTGCAAAATATTGAAAATAAAAATAAATTTTAAAAATAGTAAATATTTTTATACTAGGTATTCAAAAAATTTTCCTCATTAATGATATTTCCTTATCAAAATCATTTTATCTAAAAATTTAAATGAAAATTCCTAAATAAAAAGTACGTAATTTCTTTATGGATGCCTAAAACAGATACCAATGAAATATCAAAATATAATTCAAATATTACTTACTTTCTTAGATTTATCCATTATAACGTTGACCGACCGAGTCTGGTATTGGCTTTTACTTGATAACAACTTGTGAAAATGGTAACAACACTGATCGTTTGTACTGCACCGAATGACAAGTTCCTACCCGTTAGATATATATAGTAGGACACAATAGAGGGGAGTTTGCATTGACTGAACAACTAGCTGAACCTGTTACTATTGAATAGGACTTGTCAACTTCAAGATAGGGGTGTGGGCAGATAGACTGGTTGTGGGCACGTTGAACGTCAAGATTGAGATTACTGAAAGTAATTGTTGTAAGATTAGAGGACTTATCGCTGGCGTTTTATTGCTAAACGTTTGAAGAAATACAATTACCCCTCCCTCCTATTAATGGCCCTGGAGGATACAGAGAAATATTATCAGTCATTAACAGGGATCTTCTTTATGACTATACGGAGTTTTCACATGACATGAATATATTGTTTTATTTGTACAAGCAATTAATGTACATTAAGTCTTTCACAAAAAATACTATGTCTTCAAGTGTTTTATTTTTATGTTCAATTAGGTACATCCAGAAAGTTATTCATAAATTTTCTCTGATTACTTTTATCTTACTTTAATATTAATCATGTTTACATTAAAAAATATTTATTGTTAAATGACTTAATTGCGTCAGTAACATAATATGTCAGTACTAATAATTGGACGTTTGATGTTCGAAACTATGATAGGCTACTTAATGTTTACTAGTATTAGTAGTATAGTTAATGTTTACTAAATATTATTTAAACACAAGATTATTCTCTGATAAGAAGTAAATTTTAAAGAGAATTTTTGAGTTTGTCAGCCAAACACATAGCTTATTTACACAATACAAATTTCTCAATCCTTTTGTGGAGCATAATCTTTCACGTTTTATTTTTAAATTTCTTTATGTTTCTTGAACAAATCATTCTGAATATAACGTTGATTGCCATTAACAAGCCTATAACATTAAATTTTCTCTGATTACTTTTATCTTACTTTAATATTAATCATGTTTACATTAAAAAATATTTATTGTTAAATGACTTAATTGCGTCAGTAACATAATATGTCAGTACTAATAATTGGACGTTTGATGTTCGAAACTATGATAGGCTACTTAATGTTTACTAGTATTAGTAGTATAGTTAATGTTTACTAAATATTATTTAAACACAAGATTATTCTCTGATAAGAAGTAAATTTTAAAGAGAATTTTTGAGTTTGTCAGCCAAACACATAGCTTATTTACACAATACAAATTTCTCAATCCTTTTGTGGAGCATAATCTTTCACGTTTTATTTTTAAATTTCTTTATGTTTCTTGAACAAATCATTCTGAATATAACGTTGATTGCCATTAAATATATCAATATTAAGGTAAAGAAAATAAATAGGATTGTTACTTTATATGCACATGCATAGAAATTAACTAGTCAATACCACTTCTTAAAAAAATCATGACATCACTGGCATGCACTGGAGTTTCCCCAAAAAACTGATTGTTAACAGGCATTTCTCTAAAAATAAAAGGCAAGTTGATATGTTCTTTTGCATTTTCCAGCAAATTAATGAGTTCATGTCAACGAATCTTCTATAATTTGTTGTTGAATTTAACTTCCTAAAATTTATGTTGGAATATTGATTAATTTGTTTTTATTTTCATGGCAGAAAGATATCAAATTGGAAATTGCATTAAGCAAAGTATTTGGTCATTAAGCACATTTATTTGGTTTGTATCTTTAAGGTGATTATTAGACGAGATCTTTTAGAGACTGAAAATGAATTTATAACACAAGTGAGTTAATTTGTCATTTCAGGGGAATATTAATGAAAGATAGTGCGAGAAACTCACAGTACGTACGACACACGCGCACACACACACAGACATATATATATATATATATATATATATATATATATATATATATATAGAATGTCATATAACAGAAACTACCATAGTACAAATAGTACAAAAACAGGTATCTAGACCAATAAGCGCAATGCAGTTTGAAGTAGTCTAGAATAGTAAAATAGTATAAATTGAAAGATTGGACATGTCCAAAACGTGTTTAAACTTTTGAATTGTGACACTTTGCTGTAATTCAAATGTCTCATGTATTTGCGTCAATATACTATATAGATTCTCCAAACTTATATAGTATATTGATCTATACAGTATATTGACGCAAATACACGAGACATTTGAATTACAGCAAAGTGTCATTCGTTGTTACATCAGTTGGGCATTTGCTGTTTTTTCCGCTCGTGTGTGAAAAAACGTAGGACTGTAAGTGCTTTAGAAGTGAACGAACTGTCATTTGAAACGTGTCTCAATGCATGTAGAAACTGGTTTTTAAGTTCACACCATGAAATCGTACGACAAATCAGATTCATTCCACGTTGTCTTGGGAATAAATATTAGAAAGGAGCATAGAATGACTCAACTCGTTCGACATAATAACACGACCACGTGTTATTGCACACAGCTCAACTGATGTAAGAATTTCCAAAGCATTTACTTCTACTTTCACTTTGCTCTACAATACCACGAAAAAAACTTAGTATGCCGTCACGTAATATTCATGTTAACACACTTATTTCAAAACATTCACTTTACTCTACAATACCCTTGGAAAAACAAGTGGCATGACGTTATGTGATATCTAATTTTTATGAATACATTTATTTCCAAAACATTCTATTGTACTTTTATTTTGATAATCTAAACCGTTGCCATTGTGTGAAAAGAAATTCAGAATTCAAACAACACATCTCGCATGCAAACACGGTCGTGGGAGATGACGAGGAAAAATAACTAAATTCCAAAACTACAAGCAATTGGATTTCACGTGACGTTACACACAACATGGTATGACGTCACAAGCCAGGCTCCCATTTGTTGTCGTCGTTAGCCTTGCCACTTCCAATGTTCAGGCTATGTCCACCTGTCCACCCGTTAGCACTGGTCTGAAAACAATCGTTGAAAAAAAAATATTGTGAAAAAGGTTTGCACTTTGACCTAGCCGCATATTAAGGATTGCTAATCCTTATGGTGAGCGGTGCGGACAGGGCAGTTTGAGGGTTTAAAAGTATTCTGTAGAAGGACAGCATTGAAATGCATTTACACTATAAACGCGTAAAAAACGTGCATGTATCTCTGAATTCTCAATTTATGAAAATAATTATTGGCCTCGATTCTCTTTTTAGATATACCTTTCCATCCAAAAACTATTTTAAATTTTTGAAGTTTTCAATAGAAATTTCGATAATTTCGAAAACCACTCTAAAGTTGCTAGAACTTGAACCCACCCTTAGAAAATTATCTTCCTACTCAATTTTTGATCTCCGATTTCGGTTTTTTTTCAAAGTGAAGCCGAAACATTTCGATGGGACCAAATATCTGGGATTTCGAAAAAGACGGCAGTATTTTACTTCATGTCTGTAAAAGTAGTCAGATTCAAAATATATCGAATAATTGGCGACATATGTGAGACTAATAGACCATTTAACTAGGCCATAACCATAAATCATTTAACTAGTATAAAAATATGTTCATTATCCAATTTCATTTTTAGTATCTGGTGTCTTACGCAACATAGAACTGCTCCACAATTCGGATTTTAATATATAGATTAGTTGTACCGTTTTTAGCATTCTCTGCTGCATAATAGGGTTGGAAATTAAAATTCACTCGAATTTACGATGAATTTACATGCTCTAAAACACTAATGAGCTACATTCATTACGGCGAATGTTTGCCTGTTTGTGTTTACAGTGTATGTAACCATTGTAGCCTTGCAAAATCTTAACCACCCAAATTTCACAAATTTTTGTAATTTTGGTAGGAAACAACTTCACAAACAAAAAATTGTTTATGACGTCTTTCTTCCGCAACAGTGATTGAAACAATTAGATCTCGCGATAAGACTAAGTAACCCTGTTATGCATGATTATGTCAAATTTCGTTGCATACTGCGATGCTAGGAAACATATAAAATCCAAACATATGAAATTCAAATAAAAACCAAAATAAGATATAAAAACAAAAGAAATTTAATTTTACATGATAATTTTTAATTACATAAACTATATCTATTATAAGCAGATATTATCCTATCAATCGGGATATTAACAATGAGATAAACAATTTGCAATTTTATATTCTACAAGTAAATAATTCTATCGTGCTCAGTCAAATATTAGTAACAAAGTTCAATTATAGGTGGTTTAGGAGGTGGGATGTAACCTATGTCTTGCATTGGAGACAAGACATGGGGATGATCTGTTGAGAAATATGTAGGAGTGAAATGTTCTTGAGAGTCATGCGCTAGAGGGGTTGGAGGAGGTATGTACCCCAATTCCGAGCTGCATAGAAAAAAATCTTCAGCCACTGAATTTTCATTCAAACTACTTTCAAAATGCATATGGAACTCTTTAAACATATTTCCAAAAGCTCTTGTGAAAATACTACGGTTGATATAGACATCTGCTGGAACGGGCGGTGGAATATACACAACTTCAGGACTCTCGTTTGGAGAAATCGTATGTATCTCAGAAACGTCCTGGGGCTCCTGATTAACTTCAGGAGTTTGGACAGCTTCCTCTACTGCCTTGGGAATATGTGCAGAATCTATTTTCTGTACTTTAGTAGATTTTGGACTAGCTGGTACATAGATTGTATTATCTTCATCATGACTTTCTGCAGCTTCCATGTTAAGTTCGGCCTCTAATATATAGGAGTTATAATTCATCATTATAGCATCTGCTGTATAATTCAATATTGGACTCAGCTGAAGGAAAAAATATGAAAAATATCGGTAAATAATAACACTTCAATAATAATATAAATACATGCATCTATTATACATATAGAATACTGTCTCTGCACGGAAATGTCGTTTAAGTTCTCTTTATCTATATCTTTAATCAAAAAACAGAATAATTATAATGCAATTGGTCTGAATCAAAATAAAATCGCATATTATAGCCTTGATTTGTAAAATAACAAATTATGGGTATCTAGAATCCACCAGAAAGAACATTATTGGAGGAGAATGTTTTAAGCTGGTGGTATGGGATATTTTTTTAGTAGTATTAAATATTTGTGAAAGGTTTAAGACTATTATATTTTAAATCTGCTGCCAAAGTTAGAAAATGAATCTATTAAATTAAATATGGTAACTGGAATTGAAGGATACAAAAATTCAGTTTTAAATACATTCAAATTCAATTTCACGGTATATAGATTATATATTTGGAATATGTTTTCTATAGTATCATAAATAATTTGTCTCAGTAGTAACATGTGAGCAAGAATTTCAAGTTTGAAGATTTATATAATAGACGTGGTATCTAGGCCTACAGTTTTCCAAATAATCAAATATTTATAGTTATCATTACACTTAAAGTAATAGTTATTATTACACTTATAGTAATAGGTAATATAAAAGTTTTATTTACACTTAAGGTAAATGCATTGTTGCATAAAGACTAAATACCTAAAATGTGATTGTAATACCAGATAAATTCGTTTTTTCAACTACCGAGACCACACACCGAAAACACATGTGTGTGCGGCGCGATTTTTTTAAAATTGGTTTCAAAATACTAAATTGAACACATTAGTCGTCAAAATCTTGAATTCGACATTTATCGAGAAAATAAATTTTAACTGTACGTTAATTTTAGAACATAAATAATTTAAAAAATCAGACATAATTATCAACTTCTAGCCGCAAATCAAGCTCCATTGAGACAAATGTAAACGGAGTGGATTTTTATTCGGGGAAGAAAAGATGGTTTTCATTTAGAAGTTGGTCACGTGATATCTTCATATAATATGGCTGTAATAAGTATTTAATTTTTATATAAAGAGCTACCGAACATATTTTGAGGAATTTTGTCTCTATATTTTATGAAATTATTAGAATATTTTCTAAATTTTTTTAAGCAATTGGCGAATTTTCACTTCGATTAAAATATGTTGGAATAATTAGGTCCTGTGTGGTTTAATGTATTTCATATCTTCAACCTGGGTAGTAAGACAGAATTAACAATGCCAAAGACATTTTTCAACTATGATGGAAAGTGTTAAAGAGACAGAAAAATTCCAAAGTAAATACGTATATGAAAAATGCTGAAAAATTTAAGAGATAATTTGGGATGTTAAAAACTGTATAACCATAATCAAAATCCACAGAAATAGATAATAAACAACAAAATGAAGGAAATGCTTTATTTCTGTTGGTAAAAGTGCGGTTTTAATAAGCTTCTTTTCGATAAGTAATTTTTTTATACTTGTTTTCTCTAAGGAAATATTATAAACTTACTTTCGTGTAAACAAGTGATGTGTTTTGTGAAAACTCTCTACAGACTATGTGTAAAGTATGTAAGTCGATAGACATGGAAACTAGTTGGGAGTTTTTACCCATACATAAATTTCAAGATCTGATCAATTATGTAAATTTTATTAATATTGCAGATATTTTGCAAAAATCCTTTAATTATCTGTACCAAAATATGCATCAGAAATGAATAATTGTTTACATTTTTTTCTGAGATTTTCTTTTAAAACTGCAATGAAATATTTATTCCACATGTGTTTTCAAATAGAAAAGCCATAAAAATTTTGTCTTTAAATGTCAGTTAATTTTTATTCATTTTAACCTAAAATAATTTAGTAATTATTTTGAACTCGTGCGTAGAAACAACACTATTGCGTATTACTTACATTCTACTTACATGAATCAGATTTGAAAATAAAAATATAAAAATTAAGCTTACTTTGAAATTATGAGATCCACTTATATAATTCATGTCTAAGATATTCTGTCCCGTTTTGGGATCAATAATAGGAATTACTTTCTTCATTCTCTTGGGGAGATTGCACATCCTATTTCCCATACAATTAGGAGGATAATCAACAGTAAGATCTATAAAAATTAAAAAAATATTTATATTGCAATTCAAAATATGTAATTGAAATAAAACTGTTTAGTACGCATCAATGATATGACGCAAGTGGTATACAGGAATTAATTTTCACGGTCTGAAAGTCACGGATCGCTGTCAATTTGTACGTCCTCCAATACAGTGTAATGTAAAAATCATGTATTGGAATAGTGTTGAAAATTGTAATTCGAGTTCTCCAAGGATCTAAACGTATCTAAACCTCTAAAACAATAAATAATATATTTAGGGTGACGTCTGTGTGTGCATCTGTCTGGACAGTATATGTATTCACTCTAACTAAAAATCTAAAACTCTAACATCCTATGCAAATTACTGTGACTCTTGTGAACGATTATTTGATTGCCAAAAAGTATCGGTGGGGGATACAGTCCGATGGAGCTGAATGGTTTTGCATGAATAACATTTTATAAAATAAAAATTCCTATTAATTTTAATAAGCTAGTACTTTTAAATTTCTCACATATTTTTTCTGGATTCTCAGACCATAGATTTCAATTCTTAATATCAATTTATTTTAATTATATATATTGATATTTTTAGACTTAAGCTGAAATCATGCCTGGATGCGCAGGCATATGTATTTGAATACGTGAATTTCCATCTATTTCGTTTAAACCTTATCCACCATAAAACAGCTGTAGGATCCTCAAGTTCATGTAAGTCCACTATGCATTTAGACAAAATAAAATATTTTGTGCCTATGTACCAGTAAGTTCATATAACTCCACAATGCATGTGGGCAAAATAAAGTATTTTGTTCTTATGTACCAATATTCATCGAAGAATAGGTAAAGAGATTGAGATGCAACATACGTGAAATTTTGTATATTACAGCTTTCCTAAAAATTGTAAAACCCGGCTGCAGATATTAAAATATTGAAATATGAGCCGCTATACTTCGAAAACTGCGATGCCGATCCAAAATCGCATTATATTCACTCGAATGGATTTTAAACTTCTACTAATTTTAGGTTATTAGGTTTTACAACTAGCGTTATTAGTTTTTGAAATACAGGCTTTACAAACTGGAAACACAGAAAAATTTCAATCATATTCAAATTGACATGATGATTACAAGAAAAGTAAAAGAGCATTTTCTGCTGTTTTATAAACCAATCGGATAACGAATCAACAATGTTTTCATTGGTATCTATGTGTCTGTCATTGGAAACAATATATTTCGACTATTCTGTTCCAATCGATTTAGCAATTCCACAGAAATAGATAATTGATATTTATATAAAATCAAGCGAACTATATTATAGGAAGGAACCATATACATCACTTTTGAGATTTTACAAGTATTTTGATCAAACAATTTTCAGAATTAAATATCATTACAATTATTAAACAACTGGCAAAATATATTTATAGTCATAGATTTCAGCAATAAGAAACAATTCTAAAAAATTTTGTTGTAAATCAAAATAGCAAAAAATATTCAACTTACCATTTATCCGAAGGAGTGGTTCGTTACTATTGTAATTTTCACAGGAATAATCAGAAGATGAATTTTGGACTGTACAGGGAGATTGTCGATTCTGAAAGCGAAAAAGATTAATAAATTAAATACTCATTGAAATTAAATAAACAATGATACACATACAGTGTTTGCCTAACTAATCACTTCAGAATCTAATGTTTGATTTACTACTCACTACAGAATCTAATGTATAAAATAAAAACGATTTTCATTCATTTTGCCGTAAATATGACACCATGTATGAATATGCGAACATTATTTAAATATTTTACTTTCGTTATTTGTTAAGTGTATGTCGAAAACCCAGGTCGACCGGCTCATCCTAGGACATAGAGCAGCATAATAGACGACCGGTGTTAATCTCGAGAGAAACCGCAGAGGAAACTGACGTTCCAAAAATAAAATAAAATGTATAAAAAAATAAAAAATTATGGCTTTAGACACCTGATTTTATGGCATTAGTGTACGGAATACTCTTTGCAAATAAGTCCAATAGCTTGTATGAGATATGTTATTCATTCCATATTTAATTGGAAATTTTCAATCGCGTAATAGATTTCTAGACATTGAAACATTATTTTGAAGCATAAAATGTATAAAAAATGTAATATTTTTCATGTCTAGGTTTTACAAATAGCAAAATTTGTGTATAAATATCATATTTTGAGAAAATAATATGAATAATTTTGATTTCGGCGAATTTGATTTGAAATAACTTCTGTAGCCGCAAAACAACATTTTAAAGAATAATTTAAGAAACAACATTTTAAAGAATGAGTTCAAAACAAAACTTAAATATATTTAATTTTTTTCTTGTTTAAATAACATATAATCAAGATGTTATGCAAATACTAATTAATAGTGAAACATAATAAAAATAATTTAATGTTCTTAAGTTTTCAAATGAAGTAATATGAAACCAAACGTGGATGGACAGAGATGATATATGATGTTTCATTATCATACTGCATGATTTTGATGTTTTGCTGCATACGTAATCGCGAGTGAAAATGGAATAATTGGATTGTAAATGATTTGCATATACGCAGTGTCAGGAAATGAAATTAATATAATTTTTGCAGGTGCAACATGAAAATAAGGAATACTGTTAAGGAAAATCGGAAACAGTTGTATCTAAGTATATCGTATATGATATTTCTTTTAGCTATAATAAACTTTCAAACAGTTTTAATCGCTAAGTGTAATCGATATTGGAGAATGTAAAAATTAGTGCCCTTTTAAAATTGTATATTTAAGTAATATTTTTACAGCTTTATTTTATTTAGATTTTGCCATGGTACTTCCAAAACAAATTCATTTCAGGCTGTGCTGGTTTAGGCGGAAGGTAGCCATTCTATAGTCGGAAAACGATAAACAATATCGTTGTGCTTCAATGGAATTGTGATGATTATACATTAAAATTACATATACAGTGAATTAATAAAAAAATTAAAACAATGTTTTTAAGATTTTTGTGACTTGAATATTATTTGTATAATAATAATAATTTACATAACAGAATAGAGGATGAATTTCTCAGCTTAAAGAAAGAGAAATAATTGCAAATATAAAAGAGAAATGATGCTATTTTCTTAAATTTTGCATAGATATGTATGCTTTATCTTTTTTGTCCAAAATGTATTCAATAAATGTAATTCCTAGAGTTTCAAATTACACTTTTATAAATTCAGTATAAATAAATGTTGCAAAATATTGAAAATAAAAATAAATTTTAAAAATAGTAAATATTTTTATACTAGGTATTCAAAAAATTTTCCTCATTAATGATATTTCCTTATCAAAATCATTTTATCTAAAAATTTAAATGAAAATTCCTAAATAAAAAGTACGTAATTTCTTTATGGATGCCTAAAACAGATACCAATGAAATATCAAAATATAATTCAAATATTACTTACTTTCTTAGATTTATCCATTATAACGTTGACCGACCGAGTCTGGTATTGGCTTTTACTTGATAACAACTTGTGAAAATGGTAACAACACTGATCGTTTGTACTGCACCGAATGACAAGTTCCTACCCGTTAGATATATATAGTAGGACACAATAGAGGGGAGTTTGCATTGACTGAACAACTAGCTGAACCTGTTACTATTGAATAGGACTTGTCAACTTCAAGATAGGGGTGTGGGCAGATAGACTGGTTGTGGGCACGTTGAACGTCAAGATTGAGATTACTGAAAGTAATTGTTGTAAGATTAGAGGACTTATCGCTGGCGTTTTATTGCTAAACGTTTGGAGAAATACAATTACCCCTCCCTCCTATTAATGGCCCTGGAGGATACAGAGAAATATTATCAGTCATTAACAGGGATCTTTTTTATGACTATACGGAGTTTTCACATGACATGAATATATTGTTTTATTTGTACAAGCAATTAATGTACATTAAGTCTTTCACAAAAAATACTATGTCTTCAAGTGTTTTATTTTTATGTTCAATTAGGTACA
This sequence comes from Amaurobius ferox, assembly GCA_951213105.1. Classification (NCBI taxonomy): domain Eukaryota; kingdom Metazoa; phylum Arthropoda; class Arachnida; order Araneae; family Amaurobiidae; genus Amaurobius; species Amaurobius ferox. Next base: position 147,355,613 of record OX578138.1, read on the forward strand.
TCCAGAAAGTTATTCATAAATTTTCTCTGATTACTTTTATCTTACTTTAATATTAATCATGTTTACATTAAAAAATATTTATTGTTAAATGACTTAATTGCGTCAGTAACATAATATGTCAGTACTAATAATTGGACGTTTGATGTTCGAAACTATGATAGGCTACTTAATGTTTACTAGTATTAGTAGTATAGTTAATGTTTACTAAATATTATTTAAACACAAGATTATTCTCTGATAAGAAGTAAATTTTAAAGAGAATTTTTGAGTTTGTCAGCCAAACACATAGCTTATTTACACAATACAAATTTCTCAATCCTTTTGTGGAGCATAATCTTTCACGTTTTATTTTTAAATTTCTTTATGTTTCTTGAACAAATCATTCTGAATATAACGTTGATTGCCATTAAATATATCAATATTAAGGTAAAGAAAATAAATAGGATTGTTACTTTATATGCACATGCATAGAAATTAACTAGTCAATACCACTTCTTAAAAAAATCATGACATCACTGGCATGCACTGGAGTTTCCCCAAAAAACTGATTGTTAACAGGCATTTCTCTAAAAATAAAAGGCAAGTTGATATGTTCTTTTGCATTTTCCAGCAAATTAATGAGTTCATGTCAACGAATCTTCTATAATTTGTTGTTGAATTTAACTTCCTAAAATTTATGTTGGAATATTGATTAATTTGTTTTTATTTTCATGGCAGAAAGATATCAAATTGGAAATTGCATTAAGCAAAGTATTTGGTCATTAAGCACATTTATTTGGTTTGTATCTTTAAGGTGATTATTAGACGAGATCTTTTAGAGACTGAAAATGAATTTATAACACAAGTGAGTTAATTTGTCATTTCAGGGGAATATTAATGAAAGATAGTGCGAGAAACTCACAGTACGTACGACACACGCGCACACACACACAGACATATATATATATAGAATGTCATATAACAGAAACTACCATAGTACAAATAGTACAAAAACAGTTATCTAGACCAATAAGCGCAATGCAGTTTGAAGTAGTCTAGAATAGTAAAATAGTATAAATTGAAAGATTGGACATGTCCAAAAGGTGTTTAAACTTTTGAATTGTGACACTTTGCTGTAATTCAAATGTCTCATGTATTTGCGTCAATATACTATATAGATTCTCCAAACTTATATAGTATATTGATCTATACAGTATATTGACGCAAATACACGAGACATTTGAATTACAGCAAAGTGTCATTCGTTGTTACATCAGTTGGGCATTTGCTGTTTTTTCCGCTCGTGTGTGAAAAAACGTAGGACTGTAAGTGCTTTAGAAGTGAACGAACTGTCATTTGAAACGTGTCTCAATGCATGTAGAAACTGGTTTTTAAGTTCACACCATGAAATCGTACGACAAATCAGATTCATTCCACGTTGTCTTGGGAATAAATATTAGAAAGGAGCATAGAATGACTCAACTCGTTCGACATAATAACACGACCACGTGTTATTGCACACAGCTCAACTGATGTAAGAATTTCCAAAGCATTTACTTCTACTTTCACTTTGCTCTACAATACCACGAAAAAAACTTAGTATGCCGTCACGTAATATTCATGTTAACACACTTATTTCAAAACATTCACTTTACTCTACAATACCCTTGGAAAAACAAGTGGCATGACGTTATGTGATATCTAATTTTTATGAATACATTTATTTCCAAAACATTCTATTGTACTTTTATTTTGATAATCTAAACCGTTGCCATTGTGTGAAAAGAAATTCAGAATTCAAACAACACATCTCGCATGCAAACACGGTCGTGGGAGATGACGAGGAAAAATAACTAAATTCCAAAACTACAAGCAATTGGATTTCACGTGACGTTACACACAACATGGTATGACGTCACAAGCCAGGCTCCCATTTGTTGTCGTCGTTAGCCTTGCCACTTCCAATGTTCAGGCTATGTCCACCTGTCCACCCGTTAGCACTGGTCTGAAAACAATTGTTGAAAAAAAAATATTGTGAAAAAGGTTTGCACTTTGACCTAGCCGCATATTAAGGATTGCTAATCCTTATGGTGAGCGGTGCGGACAGGGCAGTTTGAGGGTTGAAAAGTATTCTGTAGAAGGACAGCATTGAAATGCATTTACACTATAAACGCGTAAAAAACGTGCATGTATCTCTGAATTCTCAATTTATGAAAATAATTATTGGCCTCGATTCTCTTTTTAGATATACCTTTCCATCCAAAAACTATTTTAAATTTTTGAAGTTTTCAATAGAAATTTCGATAATTTCGAAAACCACTCTAAAGTTGCTAGAACTTGAACCCACCCTTAGAAAATTATCTTCCTACTCAATTTTTGATCTCCGATTTCGGTTTTTTTTCAAAGTGAAGCCGAAACATTTCGATGGGACCAAATATCTGGGATTTCGAAAAAGACGGCAGTATTTTACTTCATGTCTGTAAAAGTAGTCAGATTCAAAATATATCGAATAATTGGCGACATATGTGAGACTAATAGACCATTTAACTAGGCCATAACCATAAATCATTTAACTAGTATAAAAATATGTTCATTATCCAATTTCATTTTTAGTATCTGGTGTCTTACGCAACATAGAACTGCTCCACAATTCGGATTTTAATATATAGATTAGTTGTACCGTTTTTAGCATTCTCTGCTGCATAATAGGGTTGGAAATTAAAATTCACTCGAATTTACGAGGAATTTACATGCTCTAATACACTAATGAGCTACATTCATTACGGCGAATGTTTGCCTGTTTGTGTTTACAGTGTATGTAACCATTGTAGCCTTGCAAAATCTTAACCACCCAAATTTCACAAATTTTTGTAATTTTGGTAGGAAACAACTTCACAAACAAAAAATTGTTTATGACGTCTTTCTTCCGCAACAGTGATTGAAACAATTAGATCTCGCGATAAGACTAAGTAACCCTGTTATGCATGATTATGTCAAATTTCGTTGCATACTGCGATGCTAGGAAACATATAAAATCCAAACATATGAAATTCAAATAAAAACCAAAATAAGATATAAAAACAAAAGAAATTTAATTTTACATGATAATTTTTAATTACATAAACTATATCTATTATAAGCAGATATTATCCTATCAATCGGGATATTAACAATGAGATAAACAATTTGCAATTTTATATTCTACAAGTAAATAATTCTATCGTGCTCAGTCAAATATTAGTAACAAAGTTCAATTATAGGTGGTTTAGGAGGTGGGATGTAACCTATGTCTTGCATTGGAGACAAGACATGGGGATGATCTGTTGAGAAATATGTAGGAGTGAAATGTTCTTGAGAGTCATGCGCAAGAGGGGTTGGAGGAGGTATGTACCCCAATTCCGAGCTGCATAGAAAAAAATCTTCAGCCACTGAATTTTCATTCAAACTACTTTCAAAATGCATATGGAACTCTTTAAACATATTTCCAAAAGCTCTTGTGAAAATACTACGGTTGATATAGACATCTGCTGGAACGGGCGGTGGAATATACACAACTTCAGGACTCTCGTTTGGAGAAATCGTATGTATCTCAGAAACGTCCTGGGGCTCCTGATTAACTTCAGGAGTTTGGACAGCTTCCAGAATTAAAAGTAGCTGTACATTTTATAAATAGGTTCTAAGCTTCGTATCTCTAATTGTATCATTCAGCATCGCAGCAGAGTGGCGCAGTGGAAGCGTGCTGGGCCCATAACCTAGAGGTCCGTGGATCGAAACCACGCTCTGCTAGAGATCGTTTTTCAATACTTAAAAATTCTGAGAATGATTTATTTTAAAGACAACAATTAGATTCGCGGATTCCAAATTTTTTTTTGTATTTATTTGCTTAAGAATCGAATTATGCGTCCAAGTATTGACATTTAAACAAAACGTGCTTACGAAGATTTAGCATGCCTATATTCCGAAATGATTTAATAGTAGTCACCTTTTATTAAATTTAAATAGGAGGTAATATTTAATTATAATTAAAATATTAAATGTTTTCGTCCAGAATTAAAATATCTGTAATTTTTATGAATAGATTCTAAGCTTCCTATCTCTAATGGTATCTTTCAACATCGCAGCAGAGTGGCGCAGTGGAAGCGTGCTGGGCCCATAACCCAGAGGTCCGTGGATAGAAACCACGCTCTGCTAGAGAACGTTTTTGAATACTTAAAAATTCTAGGAATGATTTATTTTTAAAGACAACAATTAGGTTCGCGGATTCCAATTTTTTTTGTATTTATTTGCTTAAGAATCGAACTATGCTTCCAAACATTGGCATTTAAACAAAACATGCTTACGAAGATTTAGCATGCCTAAATTCCGAAGAGATTTTATTGTAGCCTCCTATTATTAAATTTAAATAAGAGGTAATATTTATTTATAATTAAAATATTAAAAATTTTCGCCCAGAATTAAAAGTATGTGTACATTTTATAAATAGGTTCTAAGCTTCGAATCTCTAATTGTATCATTCAACGTCGAATCTCTAATTGTATCATTCAACGTCGCAGCAGAGTGGTGCAGTGGAAGCGTGCTGGGCCCATAACAAAGAGGTCCGTGGATTGAAAGCACGGTCTGCTGGTGAATGTTTTTAAATATTTACTTTCTGAGAATGATTATATTAAAGACTACAATTAGATTCGCGGATTGCAAAATTTTTTTGTATTTATTTGCTTAATAATCGAATTATGCGTCCAAGCATTGACAATTAAAGAAAATGTTTTACTAAGATTTAGCATGCCCAAATTCCGAAGTGATTTAATAGTATCCACCTTTTATTAAATTTAAATAGGAGGTGATATTTCCTATTAATTAAAATATTAAAATTTTTCGTCCAGAATTAAATGTAGCTGAACATTTTATAATTTGGTTCTAAGATTCGTATCTCTTACTGTATCATTCAACATCGCAGCAGAGTGGTGCAGTGGAAGCGTGCTGGGCCCTTAACCCAGAGGTCCGTGGATTGAAAGCACGGTCTGCTAGTGAATGTTTTTAAATATTTACTTTCTGAGAATGATTATATTAAAGACTACAATTAGATTCGCGGATGATTGCAAAATTTTTTTGTATTTATTTGCTTAATAATCGAATTATGCGTCCAAGCATTGACAATTAAATAAAACGTGCTTACGAAGATTTAGCATGCCTGTATTCCGAAGTGATTTTATAGTAGCCACCTATTATTAAATTTAAATAAGAGGTAATATTTATTTATAATTGAAATATTAAAAATTTTCGTCCAGAATTAAAAGTAGCTGTACATTTTATAAATAGGTTCTAAGCTTCTTATCTCTAATTGTATCATTCAACATCGCAGCAGAGTGGCGCAGTGGAAGCGTGCTGGGCCCATAACCCAGAGGTCCGTGGATCGAAACCACGCTCTGCTAGAGATCGTTTTTCAATACTTAAAAATTCTGAGAATGATTTATTTTAAAGACTACAATTAGATTCGCGGATTCCAATATTCTTTTGTATTTATTTTCTTAAGAATCGAATTATGCTTCCAAGTACTGACATTTAACGAAACGTGCATACGAAGATTTAGCATGCCCAAATTCCGAAGTGATTTAATAATAGCCACATATTATTCAATTTAAATAGGAGGTAATATTTAATTATAATTAAAATATTAAAAATTTTCGTCCAGAATTAAATGTAGCTGAACATTTTATAATTTGGTTCTAAGATTCGTATCTCTTATGGTATCATTCAACATCGCAGCAGAGTGGTGCAGTGGAAGCGTGCTGGGCCCATAACCCAGAGGTCCGTGGATTGAAAGCACGGTCTGCTAGTGAATGTTTTTAAATATTTACTTTCTGAGAATGATTATATTAAAGACTACAATTAGATTCGCGGATTGCAAAATTTTTTTGTATTTATTTGCTTAATAATCGAATTATGCGTCCAAGCATTGACATTTAAACAAAACGTGCTTACGAAGATTTAGCATGCCTGTATTCCGAAGTGATTTTATAGTAGCCACCTATTATTAAATTTAAATAAGAGGTAATATTTTATTATAATTAATATAATAAAAATTTTCGTCCAGAATTAAAAGTAGCTGTACATTTTATAAATAGGTTCTAAGCTTCGTATCTCTAATTGTATCATTCAACATCGCAGCAGAGTGGCGCAGTGGAAGCGTGCTGGGCCCATAACCCAGAGGTCCGTGAATCGAAACCACGCTCTGCTAGAGATCGTTTGTGAATATTTAAAAATTCTGAGAATGATTTATTTTAAAGACTACAATTAGATTCGCGGATTCCAATATTCTTTTGCATTTATTTTCTTAAGAATCGAATTATGCTTTCAAGTACTGACATTTAAAGAAACGTGCATACGAAGATTTAGCATGCCCAAATTCCGAAGTGATTTAATAATAGCCACCTATTATTAAATTTAAATAGGAGGTAATAATTAATTATAATTAAAATATTAAAATTTTTCGTCCAGAATTAAATGTAGCTGAACATTTTATAATTTGGTTCTAAGATTCGTATCTCTTATGGTATCATTCAACATCGCAGCAGAGTGGTGCAGTGGAAGCGTGCTGGGCCCTTAACCCAGAGGTCCGTGGATTGAAAGCGCGGTCCGCTAGTGAATGTTTTTAAATATTTACTTTCTGAGAATGATTATATTAAAGACTACAATTAGATTCGCGGATTGCAAAATTTTTTTGTATTTATTTGCTTAATAATCGAATTATGCGTCCAAGCATTGACAATTAAAGAAAACGTTTTACTAAGATTTAGCATCCACAAATTCCGAAGTGATTTAATAGTATCCACCTTTTATTAAAATTAAATAGGAGGTGATATTTCCTATTAACTAAAATATTAAAATTTTTCGTCCAGAATTAAAGTAGCTGTACATTTTATAAATGGTTTCTCAACTTCGTATCTCTAATGGTATCATTCAACATCGCAGCAGAGTGGCGCAGTGGAAGCGTGCTGGGCCCATAACCCAGAGGTCCGTGGATCGAAACCACGCTCTGCTAGAGGTCGTTTTTGAATACTTAAAAATTCTGAGAATGATTTATTTTAAAGACTACAATTAGATACGCGGATTTCAAATTTTTTTGTATTTATTTGCTTAAGAATCGAATTATGCGTCCAAGCATTGACAATTAAAGAAAACGTTTTACTAAGATTTAGCATGCCCAAATTCCGAAGTGATTTAATAGTATCCACCTTTTATTAAATTTAAATAGGAGGTGATATTTCCTATTAATTAAAATATTAAAAATTTTCGCCCAGAATTATAGTAGCTGTACATTTTATAAATAGGTTCTCAACTTCGTATCTCTAATGGTATCATTCAACATTGCAGCAGAGTGGCGCAGTGGAAGCGTGCTGGGCCCATAACCTAGAGGTCCGTGGATCGAAACCACGCTCTGCTAGAGATCGTTTTTGAATACTTCAAAATTCTGAGAATGATTTATTTTAAAGACTAACATTAGATTCGCGGTATCCAAAATTCTTTTGTATTTATTTGCTTAAGAATCGAATTATTCTACCGAGTACTGACATTTAAAGGAAACGTACATACGAAGATTTAGCATGCTCAAATTCCGAAGTGATTTAATAATAGTCACCTATTATTAAATTTAAATTATAGGTGATATATTATTAATATTTAAATAATAAATATTTTCTTCCTGAATTAAAATATCTGTAATTTTTATGAATAGATTCTAAGCTTCCTATCTCTAATTGTATCTTTCAACATCGCAGCAGAGTGGCGCAGTGGAAGCGTGCTGGGCCCGTAACCCAGAGGTCCGTGGATCGAAACCACGATCTGCTAGAGATCGTTTTTAATACTTAAAATTTCTGAGAATGATTTCTTTTAAAGACTACAATTAGATTCGCGGATTCCAATATTCTTTTGTATTTATTTTCTTAAGAATCGAATTATGTTTCCAAGTACTGACATTTAAAGAAACGTGCATACGAAAATTTAGCATGCCCAAATTCAGAAGTGATTTAATAATAGCCACCTATTATTAAATTTAAATAGGAGGTAATATTTAATTATAATTAAAATATTAAAAATTTTCTTCCAGAATTAAAAGTAGCTGAACATTTTATAATTTGGTTCTAAATTCGTATCTCTTATGGTATCATTCAACATCGCAGCAGAGTGGTGCAGTGGAAGCGTGCTGTGCCCATAACCCAGAGGTCCATGGATTGAAAGCACGGCCTGCTAGTGAATGTTTTTAAATATTTAAACTTTCTGAGAATGATTATATTAAAAACTACAATTAGATTCGCGAATTGCAAAATTTTTTAGTATTTATTTGCTTAATAATCGAATTATGCGTCCAAGCATTGACAATTAAAGAAACTGTTTTACTAAGATTTAGCATGCCCAAATTCCGAAGTGATTTAATAGTATCCACCTTTTATTAAATTTAAATAGGAGGTGATATTTCCTATTAATTAAAATATTAAAATTTTTCGTCCAGAATTATAGTAGCTGTACATTTTATAAATAGGTTCTCAACTTCATATCTCTAATGGTATCATTCAACATCGCAGCAGAGTGGCGCAGTGGAAGTGTGCTGGGCCCATAACCCAGAGGTCCGTGGATTGAAACCACGCTGTGCTAGAGATCGTTTTTGAATACTTAAAAATTTTGAGAATGGTTTATTTTAAAGACTACAATTAGATTCGCGGATTCCAATATTCTTTTGTATTTATTTTCTTAAGAATCGAATTATGCTTCCAAGTACTGACATTTAAAAAACTTGCATACGAAGATTTAGCATGCCCAAATTCCGAAGTGATTTAATAATAGCCACCTATTATTAAATTTAAATAGGAGGTAATATTTAATTATAATTAAAATATTAAAAATTTTCGTCCAGAATTAAAAGTAGCTGAACATTTTATAATTTGGTTCTAAGATTCGTATCTCTTATGGTATCATTCAACATCGCAGCAGAGTGGTGCAGTGGAAGCGTGCTGGGCCCGTAACCCAGAGGTCCGCGGATTGAAAGCACGGTCTGCTAGTGAATGTTTTAAATATTTACTTTCTGAGAATGATTATATTAAAGACTACAATTAGATTCGCGGATTGCAAAATTTTTTTGTATTTATTTGCTTAAGAATCGAATTATGCGTTCAAGCATTGACATTTAAACAAAACGTGCTTACGAAGATTTAGCATGCCTAAAATCCGAAGTGATTTTATAGTAGCCACCTATTATTATATTAAAATAGGAGGAAATATTTAATTATAATTAAAATATTAAAAATTTTCGTCCAGAATTAAAAGTAGCTGTACATTTTATAAATAGGTTCTAAGCTTCTTATCTCTAATTGTAACATTCAACATCGCAGCAGAGTGGCGCAGTGGAAGCGTGCTGGGCCCATAACGCAGAGGTCCGTGGATTGAAAGCACGGTCTGCTAGTGAATGTTTTTAAATATTTACTTTCTGAGAATTATTATATTAAAGACTACAATTAGATTCGCGGATTACAAAATTTTTTTGTATTTATTTGCTTAATAATCGAATAATGCGTCCACGCATTGACAATTAAAGAAAATGTTTTACTAAGATTTAGCATGCCCAAATTCCGAAGTGATTTAATAGTATCCACCTTCCTTTTATTAAATTTAAATAGGAGGTAATATTTCCTATTAATTAAAATATTAAAATTTTTCGTCCAGAATTAAAGTAGCTGTACATTTTATAAATGGTTTCTCAACTTCGTATCTCTAATGGTGTCATTCAACATCGCAGCAGAGTGGCGCAGTGGAAGCGTGCTGGGCCCATAACCCAGAGGTCCGTGGATCGAAACCACGCTCTGCTAGAGATCGTTTTTGAATACTTAAAAATTTTGAGAATGATTTATTTTAAAGACTACAATTAGATTCGCGGATTCCAATATTCTTTTGTATTTATTTTCTTAAGAATCGAACCATGCTTCCAAGTACTGACATTTAAAGAAACGTGCATACGAAAATTTAGCATGCCCAAATTCCGAAGTGATTTAATAATAGCCACCTATTATTAAATTTAAATAGGAGGTAATATTTAATTATAATTAAAATATTAAAATTTTTCGTCCAGAATTAAATGTAGCTGAACATTTTATAGTTTGGTTCTAAGATTCGTATCTCTTATGGTATCATTCAACATCGCAGCAGAGTGGTGCAGTGGAAGCGTGCTGGGCGCATAACCCAGAGGTCCGTGGATTGAAAGCACGGTCTGCTAGTGAATGTTTTTAAATATTTACTTTCTGAGAATGATTATATTAAAGACTACAATTAGATTCGCGGATTGCAAAATTTTTTTGTATTTATTTGCTTAATAATCGAATTATGCCTCCACGCATTGACAATTAAAGAAAATGTTTTACTAAGATTTAGCATGCCCAAATTCCGAAGTGATTTAATAGTATCCACCTTCCTTTTATTAAATTTAAATAGGAGGTAATATTTCCTATTAATTAAAATATTAAAATTTTTCGTCCAGAATTAAAGTAGCTGTACATTTTATAAATGCTTTCTCAACTTCGTATCTCTAATGGTATCATTCAACATCGCAGCAGAGTCGCGCAGTGGAAGCGTGCTGGGCCCATAACCCAGAGGTCCGTGGATCGAAACCACGCTCTGCTAGAGATCGTTTTTGAGTACTTAAATAGGAGGTAATATTTCCTATTAATTAAAATATTAAAATTTTTCGTCCAGAATTAAAGTAGCTGTACATTTTATAAATGGTTTCTCAACTTCGTATCTATAATGGTATCATTCAACATCGCAGCAGAGTCGCGCAGTGGAAGCGTGCTGGGCCCATAACCCAGAGGTCCGTGGATCGAAACCACGCTCTGCTAGAGATCGTTTTTGAATACTTAAAAATTCTGAGAATGATTTATTTTAAAGACTACAATTAGATACGCGGATTCCAAATTTTTTTTGTATTTATTTGCTGAAGAATCGAATTATGCGTCCAAGCACTGACATTTAAACAAAACGTGCTTACGAAGATTTAGCATGCCTAAAATCCGAAGTGATTTTATAGTAGCCACCTATTATTATATTTAAATAGGAGGAAATATTTAATTATAATTAAAATATTAAAAATTTTCGTCCAGAATTAAAAGTAGCTGTACATTTTATAAATAGGTTCTAAGCTTCGTATCTCTAATTGTATCATTCAACATCGCAGCAGAGTGGCGCAGTGGAAGCGTGCTGGGCCCATAACCCAGAGGTCCGTGGATCGAAACCACGCTCTGCTAGAGATCGTTTTTAATACTTAAAATTTCTGAGAATGATTTCTTTTAAAGACTACAATTAGATTCGCGGATTCCAATATTCTTTTGTATTTATTTTCTTAAGAATCGGATTATGCTTCCAAGTACGACATTTAAAGAAACGTGCATACGAAGATTTAGCATGCCCAAATTCAGAAGTGATTTAATAATAGCCACCTATTATTAAATTTAAATAGGAGGTAATACTTAATTATAATTTAGATATTAAAAATTTTCGTCCAGAATTAAAAGTAGCTGAACATTTTATAATTTGGTTCTAAGCTTCGTATCTCTTATGGTATCATTCAACATCGCAGCATGGTGGTGCAGTGGCAGCGTGCTGGGCCCATAACACAGAGGTCCGTGGATTGAAAGCACGGTCTGCTAGTAAATGTTTTAAAATATTTAAACTTTCTGAGAATTATTATATTAAAAACTACAATTAGATTCGCGAATTGCAAAATTTTTTTGTATTTATTTGCTTAATAATCGAATTATGCGTCCAAGCATTGACAATTAAAGAAACCGTTTTACTAAGATTTAGCATGCCCAAATTCCGAAGTGATTTAATAGTATCCACCTTTTATTAAATTTAAATAGGAGTTGATATTTCCTATTAATTATAATATTAAAATTTTTCGTCCAGAATTAAAGTAGCTGTACATTTTATAAATGGTTTCACAACTTCGTATCTCTAAGGGTATCATTCAACATCGCAGCAGGGTGGCGCAGTGGAAGCGTGCTGGGCCCATAACCCAGAGGTCCGTGGATCGAAACCACGCTCTGCTAGAGATCGTTTTTGAGTACTTAAAAATTCTGAGAATGATTTATTTTAAAGACTACAATTAGATACGCGGATTCCAAATTTTTTTTTGTATTTATTTGCTTAAGAATCGAATTATGCGTCCAAGCATTGACATTTAAAAAAAACGTGCTTACGAAGATTTAGCATGCGTAAAATCCGAAGTGATTTTATAGTAGCCACCTATTATTATATTTAAATAGGAGGAAATATTTAATTATAATTAAAATATTAAAAATTTTCGTCCAGAATTAAAAGTAACTGTAAATTTTATAAATAGGTTCTAAGCTTCGTATCTCTTATGGTATCATTCAACATCGCAGCAGAGTGGTGCAGTGGCAGCGTGCTGGGCCCATAACACAGAGGTCCGTGGATTGAAAGCACGGTCTGCTAGTAAATGTTTTAAAATATTTAAACTTTCTGAGAATGATTATATTAAAAACTACAATGAGATTCGCGAATTGCAAAATTTTTTTGTATTTATTTGTTTAATAATCGAATTATGCGTCCAAGCATTGACAATTAAAGAAACCGTTTTACTAAGATTTAGCATGCCCAAATTCCGAAGTGATTTAATAGTATCCACCTTTTATTAAATTTAAATAGGAGGTGATATTTCCTATTAATTAAAATATTAAAATTTTTCGTCCAGAATTAAAGTAGCTGTACATTTTATAAATGGTTTCTCAACTTCGTATCTCTAATGGTATCATTCAACACCGCAGCAGAGTGGCGCAGTGGAAGCGTGCTGGGCCCATAACCCAGAGGTCCGTGGATCGAAACCACGCTCTGCTAGAGATCGTTTTTGAATACTTAAAAATTCTGAGAATGATTTATTTTAAAGACTACAATTAGATACGCGGATTCCAAATTTTTTTTGTATTTATTTGCTGAAGAATCGAATTATGCGTCCAAGCACTGACATTTAAACAAAACGTGGTTACGAAGATTTAGCATGCCTAAAATCCGAAGTGATTTTATAGTAGCCACCTATTATTATATTTAAATAGAAGGAAATATTTAATTATATTTAAAATATTAAAAATTTTCGTCCAGAATTAAAAGTAGCTGTACATTTTATAAATAGGTTCTAAGCTTCGTATCTCTAATTGTATCATTCAACATCGCAGCAGAGTGGCGCAGTGGAAGCGTGCTGGGCCCATAACACAGAGGTCCGTGGATTGAAAGCACGGTCTGCTAGTAAATGTTTTAAAATATTTAAACTTTCTGAGAATGATTATATTAAAAACTACAATGAGATTCGCGAATTGCAAAATTTTTTTGTATTTATTTGTTTAATAATCGAATTATGCGTCCAAGCATTGACAATTAAAGAAACCGTTTTACTAAGATTAAGCATGCCCAAATTCCGAAGTGATTTAATAGTATCCACCTTTTATTAAATTTAAATAGGAGGTGATATTTCCTATTAATTTAAATATTAAAATTTTTCGTCCAGAATTAAAGTAGCTGTACATTTTATAAATGGTTTCTCAACTTCGTATCTCTAATGGTATCATTCAACACCGCAGCAGAGTGGCGCAGTGGAAGCGTGCTGGGCCCATAACCCAGAGGTCCGTGGATCGAAACCACGCTCTGCTAGAGATCGTTTTTGAATACTTAAAAATTTTGAGAATGATTTATTTTAAAGACTACAATTAGATTCGCGGATTCCAATATTCTTTTGTATTTATTTTCTTAAGAATCGAATTATGCTTCCAAGTACTGACATTTAAAAAACTTGCATACGAAGATTTAGCATGCCCAAATTCCGAAGTGATTTAATAATAGCCACCTATTATTAAATTTAAATAGGAGGTAATATTTAATTATAATTAAAATATTAAAAATTTTCGTCCAGAATTAAAAGTAGCTGAACATTTTATAATTTGGTTCTAAGATTCGTATCTCTTATGGTATCATTCAACATCGCAGCAGAGTGGTGCAGTGGAAGCGTGCTGGGCCCGTAACCCAGAGGTCCGCGGATTGAAAGCACGGTCTGCTAGTGAATGTTTTAAATATTTACTTTCTGAGAATGATTATATTAAAGACTACAATTAGATTCGCGGATTGCAAAATTTTTTTGTATTTATTTGCTTAAGAATCGAATTATGCGTTCAAGCATTGACATTTAAACAAAACGTGCTTACGAAGATTTAGCATGCCTAAAATCCGAAGTGATTTTATAGTAGCCACCTATTATTATATTTAAATAGGAGGAAATATTTAATTATAATTAAAATATTAAAAATTTTCGTCCAGAATTAAAAGTAGCTGTACATTTTATAAATAGGTTCTAAGCTTCTTATCTCTAATTGTAACATTCAACATCGCAGCAGAGTGGCGCAGTGGAAGCGTGCTGGGCCCATAACACAGAGGTCCGTGGATTGAAAGCACGGTCTGCTAGTGAATGTTTTTAAATATTTACTTTCTGAGAATTATTATATTAAAGACTACAATTAGATTCGCGGATTACAAAATTTTTTTGTATTTATTTGCTTAATAATCGAATAATGCGTCCACGCATTGACAATTAAAGAAAATGTTTTACTAAGATTTAGCATGCCCAAATTCTGAAGTGATTTAATAGTATCCACCTTCCTTTTATTAAATTTAAATAGGAGGTAATATTTCCTATTAATTAAAATATTAAAATTTTTCGTCCAGAATTAAAGTAGCTGTACATTTTATAAATGGTTTCTCAACTTCGTATCTCTAATGGTGTCATTCAACATCGCAGCAGAGTGGCGCAGTGGAAGCGTGCTGGGCCCATAACCCAGAGGTCCGTGGATCGAAACCACGCTCTGCTAGAGATCGTTTTTGAATACTTAAAAATTTTGAGAATGATTTATTTTAAAGACTACAATTAGATTCGCGGATTCCAATATTCTTTTGTATTTATTTTCTTAAGAATCGAACCATGCTTCCAAGTACTGACATTTAAAGAAACGTGCATACGAAAATTTAGCATGCCCAAATTCCGAAGTGATTTAATAATAGCCACCTATTATTAAATTTAAATAGGAGGTAATATTTAATTATAATTAAAATATTAAAATTTTTCGTCCAGAATTAAATGTAGCTGAACATTTTATAGTTTGGTTCTAAGATTCGTATCTCTTATGGTATCATTCAACATCGCAGCAGAGTGGTGCAGTGGAATCGTGCTGGGCGCATAACCCAGAGGTCCGTGGATTGAAAGCACGGTCTGCTAGTGAATGTTTTTAAATATTTACTTTCTGAGAATGATTATATTAAAGACTACAATTAGATTCGCGGATTGCAAAATTTTTTTGTATTTATTTGCTTAATAATCGAATTATGCCTCCACGCATTGACAATTAAAGAAAATGTTTTACTAAGATTTAGCATGCCCAAATTCCGAAGTGATTTAATAGTATCCACCTTCCTTTTATTAAATTTAAATAGGAGGTAATATTTCCTATTAATTAAAATATTAAAATTTTTCGTCCAGAATTAAAGTAGCTGTACATTTTATAAATGCTTTCTCAACTTCGTATCTCTAATGGTATCATTCAACATCGCAGCAGAGTCGCGCAGTGGAAGCGTGCTGGGCCCATAACCCAGAGGTCCGTGGATCGAAACCACGCTCTGCTAGAGATCGTTTTTGAGTACTTAAATAGGAGGTAATATTTCCTATTAATTAAAATATTAAAATTTTTCGTCCAGAATTAAAGTAGCTGTACATTTTATAAATGGTTTCTCAACTTCGTATCTATAATGGTATCATTCAACATCGCAGCAGAGTCGCGCAGTGGAAGCGTGCTGGGCCCATAACCCAGAGGTCCGTGGATCGAAACCACGCTCTGCTAGAGATCGTTTTTGAATACTTAAAAATTCTGAGAATGATTTATTTTAAAGACTACAATTAGATACGCGGATTCCAAATTTTTTTTGTATTTATTTGCTGAAGAATCGAATTATGCGTCCAAGCACTGACATTTAAACAAAACGTGATTACGAAGATTTAGCATGCCTAAAATCCGAAGTGATTTTATAGTAGCCACCTATTATTATATTTAAATAGGAGGAAATATTTAATTATAATTAAAATATTAAAAATTTTCGTCCAGAATTAAAAGTAGCTGTACATTTTATAAATAGGTTCTAAGCTTCGTATCTCTAATTGTATCATTCAACATCGCAGCAGAGTGGCGCAGTGGAAGCGTGCTGGGCCCATAACCCAGAGGTCCGTGGATCGAAACCACGCTCTGCTAGAGATCGTTTTTAATACTTAAAATTTCTGAGAATGATTTCTTTTAAAGACTACAATTAGATTCGCGGATTCCAATATTCTTTTGTATTTATTTTCTTAAGAATCGGATTATGCTTCCAAGTACGACATTTAAAGAAACGAAGATTTAGCATACGAAGATTTAGCATGCCCAAATTCAGAAGTGATTTAATAATAGCCACCTATTATTAAATTTAAATAGGAGGTAATACTTAATTATAATTTAGATATTAAAAATTTTCGTCCAGAATTAAAAGTAGCTGAACATTTTATAATTTGGTTCTAAGCTTCGTATCTCTTATGGTATCATTCAACATCGCAGCATGGTGGTGCAGTGGCAGCGTGCTGGGCCCATAACACAGAGGTCCGTGGATTGAAAGCACGGTCTGCTAGTAAATGTTTTAAAATATTTAAACTTTCTGAGAATTATTATATTAAAAACTACAATTAGATTCGCGAATTGCAAAATTTTTTTGTATTTAATTGCTTAATAATCGAATTATGCGTCCAAGCATTGACAATTAAAGAAACCGTTTTACTAAGATTTAGCATGCCCAAATTCCGAAGTGATTTAATAGTATCCACCTTTTATTAAATTTAAATAGGAGGTGATATTTCCTATTAATTATAATATTAAAATTTTTCGTCCAGAATTAAAGTAGCTGTACATTTTATAAATGGTTTCACAACTTCGTATCTCTAAGGGTATCATTCAACATCGCAGCAGGGTGGCGCAGTGGAAGCGTGCTGGGCCCATAACCCAGAGGTCCGTGGATCGAAACCACGCTCTGCTAGAGATCGTTTTTGAGTACTTAAAAATTCTGAGAATGATTTATTTTAAAGACTACAATTAGATACGCGGATTCCAAATTTTTTTTGTATTTATTTGCTTAAGAATCGAATTATGCGTCCAAGCATTGACATTTAAAAAAAACGTGCTTACGAAGATTTAGCATGCGTAAAATCCGAAGTGATTTTATAGTAGCCACCTATTATTATATTTAAATAGGAGGAAATATTTAATTATAATTAAAATATTAAAAATTTTCGTCCAGAATTAAAAGTAACTGTACATTTTATAAATAGGTTCTAAGCTTCGTATCTCTTATGGTATCATTCAACATCGCAGCAGAGTGGTGCAGTGGCAGCGTGCTGGGCCCATAACACAGAGGTCCGTGGATTGAAAGCACGGTCTGCTAGTAAATGTTTTAAAATATTTAAACTTTCTGAGAATTATTATATTAAAAACTACAATGAGATTCGCGAATTGCAAAATTTTTTTGTATTTATTTGTTTAATAATCGAATTATGCGTCCAAGCATTGACAATTAAAGAAACCGTTTTACTAAGATTTAGCATGCCCAAATTCCGAAGTGATTTAATAGTATCCACCTTTTATTAAATTTAAATAGGAGGTGATATTTCCTATTAATTAAAATATTAAAATTTTTCGTCCAGAATTAAAGTAGCTGTACATTTTATAAATGGTTTCTCAACTTCGTATCTCTAATGGTATCATTCAACACCGCAGCAGAGTGGCGCAGTGGAAGCGTGCTGGGCCCATAACCCAGAGGTCCGTGGATCGAAACCACGCTCTGCTAGAGATCGTTTTTGAATACTTAAAAATTCTGAGAATGATTTATTTTAAAGACTACAATTAGATACGCGGATTCCAAATTTTTTTTGTATTTATTTGCTGAAGAATCGAATTATGCGTCCAAGCACTGACATTTAAACAAAACGTGGTTACGAAGATTTAGCATGCCTAAAATCCGAAGTGATTTTATAGTAGCCACCTATTATTATATTTAAATAGAAGGAAATATTTAATTATATTTAAAATATTAAAAATTTTCGTCCAGAATTAAAAGTAGCTGTACATTTTATAAATAGGTTCTAAGCTTCGTATCTCTAATTGTATCATTCAACATCGCAGCAGAGTGGCGAGTGGAAGCGTGCTGGGCCCATAACACAGAGGTCCGTGGATTGAAAGCACGGTCTGCTAGTAAATGTTTTAAAATATTTAAACTTTCTGAGAATGATTATATTAAAAACTACAATGAGATTCGCGAATTGCAAAATTTTTTTGTATTTATTTGTTTAATAATCGAATTATGCGTCCAAGCATTGACAATTAAAGAAACCGTTTTACTAAGATTAAGCATGCCCAAATTCCGAAGTGATTTAATAGTATCCACCTTTTATTAAATTTAAATAGGAGGTGATATTTCCTATTAATTAAAATATTAAAATTTTTCGTCCAGAATTAAAGTAGCTGTACATTTTATAAATGGTTTCTCAACTTCGTATCTCTAATGGTATCATTCAACACCGCAGCAGAGTGGCGCAGTGGAAGCGTGCTGGGCCCATAACCCAGAGGTCCGTGGATCGAAACCACGCTCTGCTAGAGATCGTTTTTGAATACTTAAAAATTCTGAGAATGATTTATTTTAAAGACTACAATTAGATACGCGGATTCCAAATTTTTTTTGTATTTATTTGCTTGAGAATCGAATTATGCGTCCAAGCATTGACATTTAAAAAAAACGTGCTTACGAAGATTTAGCATGCCTAAAATCCGAAGTGATTTTATAGTAGCCACCTATTATTATATTTAAATAGGAGGAAATATTTAATTAAAATTAAAATATTAAAAATTTTCGTCCAGAATTAAAAGTAACTGTACATTTTATAAATAGGTTCTAAGCTTCGTATCTCTAATTGTATCATTCAACATCGCAGCAGAGTGGCGCAGTGGAAGCCTGCTGGGCCCATAACCCAGAGGTCATTGGATCGAAACCACGCTCTGCTAGAGATCGTTTTTAATACTTAAAATTTCTGAGAATGATTTCTTTTAAAGACTACATTTAGATTCGCGGATTCCAATATTTTTTTGTATTTATTTTCTTAAGAATCGAATTATGCTTCCAAGTACTGACATTTAAAGAAACGTGCATACGAAGATTTAGCATGCCCAAATTCAGAAGTGATTTAATAATAGCCACCTATTATTAAATTTAAATAGGAGGTGATATTTCCTATTAATTAAAATATTAAAATTTTTCTTCCAGAATTATAGTAGCTGTACATTTAATAAATAGGCACTCAACTTCGTATCTCTAATGGTATCATTCAACATCGCAGCAGAGTGGCGCAGTGGAAGCGTGCTGGGCCCATAACACAGAGGTCCGTGGATCGAAACCACGCTCTGCTAGAGATCGTTTCTGAATACTTAAAAATTTTGAGAATGATTTATTTTAAAGACTACAATTATATTCGCGGATTCCAATATTCTTTTGTATTTATTTTCTTAAGAATCGAACTATGCTTCATTCATACTGACATTTAAAGAGACGTGCATACGAAGATTTAGCATGCCCAAATTCAAAAGTGATTTAATAATAGCCACCTATTATTAAATTTAAATAGGAGGTAATATTTAATTATAATTAAAATATTAAAATTTTTCGTCCAGAATTAAATGTACCTGAATATTTTATAATTTGGTTCTAAGATTCGTATCTCTTATGGTATCATTCAACATCGCAGCAGAGTGGTGCAGTGGAAGCGTGCTGGGCCCTTAACCCAGAGGTCCGTGGATTGAAAGCACGGTCTGCTAGTGAATGTTTTTAAATATTTACTTTCTGAGAATGATTATATTAAAGACTACAATTAGATTCGCGGATTGAAAAAATTTTTTGTATTTATTTGCTTAATAATCGAATTATGCGTCCAAGCATTGACAATTAAAGAAAATGTTTTACTAAGATTTAGCATGCCCAAATTCCGAAGTGATTTAATAGTATCCACCTTTTATTAAATATAAATAGGAGGTGATATTTCCTATTAATTAAAATATTAAAATTTTTCGTCCAGAATTAAAGTAGCTGTACATTTTATAAATGGTTTCTCAACTTCGTATCTCTGATGGTATCATTCAACATCGCAGCAGAGTGGCGCAGTGGAAGCGTGCTGGGCCCATAACCCAGAGGTCCGTGGATCGAAACCACGCTGTGCTAGAGACCGTTTTTAATACTTAAAATTTCTGAGAATGATTTCTTTTAAAGACTACATTTAGATTCGCGGATTCCAATATTTTTTTGTATTTATTTTCTTAAGAATCGAATTATGCTTCCAAGTACTGACATTTAAAGAAACGTGCTTACGAAGATTTAGCATGCCTAAAATCCGAAGTGATTTTATAGTAGCCACCTATTATTATATTTAAATAGAAGGAAATATTTAATTATATTTAAAATATTAAAAATTTTCGTCCAGAATTAAAAGTAGCTGTACATTTTATAAATAGGTTCTAAGCTTCGTATCTCTAATTGTATCATTCAACATCGCAGCAGAGTGGCGCAGTGGAAGCGTGCTGGGCCCATAACACAGAGGTCCGTGGATTGAAAGCACGGTCTGCTAGTAAATGTTTTAAAATATTTAAACTTTCTGAGAATGATTATATTAAAAACTACAATGAGATTCGCGAATTGCAAAATTTTTTTGTATTTATTTGTTTAATAATCGAATTATGCGTCCAAGCATTGACAATTAAAGAAACCGTTTTACTAAGATTAAGCATGCCCAAATTCCGAAGTGATTTAATAGTATCCACCTTTTATTAAATTTAAATAGGAGGTGATATTTCCTATTAATTAAAATATTAAAATTTTTCGTCCAGAATTAAAGTAGCTGTACATTTTATAAATGGTTTCTCAACTTCGTATCTCTAATGGTATCATTCAACACCGCAGCAGAGTGGCGCAGTGGAAGCGTGCTGGGCCCATAACCCAGAGGTCCGTGGATCGAAACCACGCTCTGCTAGAGATCGTTTTTGAATACTTAAAAATTCTGAGAATAATTTATTTTAAAGACTACAATTAGATACGCGGATTCCAAATTTTTTTTGTATTTATTTGCTTGAGAATCGAATTATGCGTCCAAGCATTGACATTTAAAAAAAACGTGCTTACGAAGATTTAGCATGCCTAAAATCCGAAGTGATTTTATAGTAGCCACCTATTATTATATTTAAATAGGAGGAAATATTTAATTAAAATTAAAATATTAAAAATTTTCGTCCAGAATTAAAAGTAACTGTACATTTTATAAATAGGTTCTAAGCTTCGTATCTCTAATTGTATCATTCAACATCGCAGCAGAGTGGCGCAGTGGAAGCGTGCTGGGCCCATAACCCAGAGGTCCGTGGATCGAAACCACGCTCTGCTAGAGATCGTTTTTAATACTTAAAATTTCTGAGAATGATTTCTTTTAAAGACTACATTTAGATTCGCGGATTCCAATATTTTTTTGTATTTATTTTCTTAAGAATCGAATTATGCTTCCAAGTACTGACATTTAAAGAAACGTGCATACGAAGATTTAGCATGCCCAAATTCAGAAGTGATTTAATAATAGCCACCTATTATTAAATTTAAATAGGAGGTGATATTTCCTATTAATTAAAATATTAAAATTTTTCTTCCAGAATTATAGTAGCTGTACATTTAATAAATAGGCTCTCAACTTCGTATCTCTAATGGTATCATTCAACATCGCAGCAGAGTGGCGCAGTGGAAGCGTGCTGGGCCCATAACACAGAGGTCCGTGGATCGAAACCACGCTCTGCTAGAGATCGTTTCTGAATACTTAAAAATTTTGAGAATGATTTATTTTAAAGACTACAATTATATTCGCGGATTCCAATATTCTTTTGTATTTATTTTCTTAAGAATCGAACTATGCTTCATTCATACTGACATTTAAAGAAACGTGCATACGAAGATTTAGCATGCCCAAATTCAAAAGTGATTTAATAATAGCCACCTATTATTAAATTTAAATAGGAGGTAATATTTAATTATAATTAAAATATTAAAATTTTTCGTCCAGAATTAAATGTAGCTGAGCATTTTATAATTTGGTTCTAAGATTCGTATCTCTTATGGTATCATTCAACATCGCAGCAGAGTGGTGCAGTGGAAGCGTGCTGGGCCCTTAACCCAGAGGTCCGTGGATTGAAAGCACGGTCTGCTAGTGAATGTTTTTAAATATTTACTTTCTGAGAATGATTATATTAAAGACTACAATTAGATTCGCGGATTGAAAAATTTTTTTGTATTTATTTGCTTAATAATCGAATTATGCGTCCAAGCATTGACAATTAAAGAAAATGTTTTACTAAGATTTAGCATGCCCAAATTCCGAAGTGATTTAATAGTATCCACTTTTTATTAAATATAAATAGGAGGTGATATTTCCTATTAATTAAAATATTAAAATTTTTCGTCCAGAATTAAAGTAGCTGTACATTTTATAAATGGTTTCTCAACTTCGTATCTCTAATGGTATCATTCAACATCGCAGCAGAGTGGCGTAGTGGAAACGTGCTGGGCCCATAACCCAGAGGTCCGTGGATCGAAACCACGCTGTGCTGGAGATCGTTTTTAATACTTAAAATTTCTGAGAATGATTTCTTTTAAAGACTACATTTAGATTCGCGGATTCCAATATTTTTTTGTATTTATTTTCTTAAGAATCGAATTATGCTTCCAAGTACTGACATTTAAAGAAACGTGCTTACGAAGATTTAGCATGCCTAAAATCCGAAGTGATTTTATAGTAGCCACCTATTATTATATTTAAATAGAAGGAAATATTTAATTATATTTAAAATATTAAAAATTTTCGTCCAGAATTAAAAGTAGCTGTACATTTTATAAATAGGTTCTAAGCTTCGTATCTCTAATTGTATCATTCAACATCGCAGCAGAGTGGCGCAGTGGAAGCGTGCTGGGCCCATAACACAGAGGTCCGTGGATTGAAAGCACGGTCTGCTAGTAAATGTTTTAAAATATTTAAACTTTCTGAGAATGATTATATTAAAAACTACAATGAGATTCGCGAATTGCAAAATTTTTTTGCATTTATTTGTTTAATAATCGAATTATGCGTCCAAGCATTGACAATTAAAGAAACCGTTTTACTAAGATTAAGCATGCCCAAATTCCGAAGTGATTTAATAGTATCCACCTTTTATTAAATTTAAATAGGAGGTGATATTTCCTATTAATTAAAATATTAAAATTTTTCGTCCAGAATTAAAGTAGCTGTACATTTTATAAATGGTTTCTCAACTTCGTATCTCTAATGGTATCATTCAACACCGCAGCAGAATGGCGCAGTGGAAGCGTGCTGGGCCCATAACCCAGAGGTCCGTGGATCGAAACCACGCTCTGCTAGAGATCGTTTTTGAATACTTAAAAATTCTGAGAATAATTTATTTTAAAGACTACAATTAGATACGCGGATTCCAAATTTTTTTTGTATTTATTTGCTTGAGAATCGAATTATGCGTCCAAGCATTGACATTTAAAAAAAACGTGCTTACGAAGATTTAGCATGCCTAAAATCCGAAGTGATTTTATAGTAGCCACCTATTATTATATTTAAATAGGAGGAAATATTTAATTAAAATTAAAATATTAAAAATTTTCGTCCAGAATTAAAAGTAACTGTACATTTTATAAATAGGTTCTAAGCTTCGTATCTCTAATTGTATCATTCAACATCGCAGCAGAGTGGCGCAGTGGAAGCGTGCTGGGCCCATAACCCAGAGGTCCATGGATCGAAACCACGCTCTGCTAGAGATCGTTTTTAATACTTAAAATTTCTGAGAATGATTTCTTTTAAAGACTACATTTAGATTCGCGGATTCCAATATTTTTTTGTATTTATTTTCTTAAGAATCGAATTATGCTTCCAAGTACTGACATTTAAAGAAACGTGCATACGAAGATTTAGCATGCCCAAATTCAGAAGTGATTTAATAATAGCCACCTATTATTAAATTTAAATAGGAGGTGATATTTCCTATTAATTAAAATATTAAAATTTTTCTTCCAGAATTATAGTAGCTGTACATTTAATAAATAGGCTCTCAACTTCGTATCTCTAATGGTATCATTCAACATCGCAGCAGAGTGGCGCAGTGGAAGCGTGCTGGGCCCATAACACAGAGGTCCGTGGATCGAAACTACGCTGTGCTAGAGATCGTTTCTGAATACTTAAAAATTTTGAGAATGATTTATTTTAAAGACTACAATCATATTCGCGGATTCCAATATTCTTTTGTATTTATTTTCTTAAGAATCGAACTATGCTTCATTCATACTGACATTTAAAGAAACGTGCATACGAAGATTTAGCATGCCCAAATTCAAAAGTGATTTAATAATAGCCACCTATTATTAAATTTAAATAGGAGGTAATATTTAATTATAATTAAAATATTAAAATTTTTCGTCCAGAATTAAATGTAGCTGAACATTTTATAATTTGGTTCTAAGATTCGTATCTCTTATGGTATCATTCAACATCGCAGCAGAGTGGTGCAGTGGAAGCGTGCTGGGCCCTTAACCCAGAGGTCCGTGGATTGAAAGCACGGTCTGCTAGTGAATGTTTTTAAATATTTACTTTCTGAGAATGATTATATTAAAGACTACAATTAGATTCGCGGATTGAAAAATTTTTTTGTATTTATTTGCTTAATAATCGAATTATGCGTCCAAGCATTGACAATTAAAGAAAATGTTTTACTAAGATTTAGCATGCCCAAATTCCGAAGTGATTTAATAGTATCCACTTTTTATTAAATATAAATAGGAGGTGATATTTCCTATTAATTAAAATATTAAAATTTTTCGTCCAGAATTAAAGTAGCTGTACATTTTATAAATGGTTTCTCAACTTCGTATCTCTAATGGTATCATTCAACATCGCAGCAGAGTGGCGCAGTGGAAGCGTGCTGGGCCCATAACCCAGAGGTCCGTGGATCGAAACCACGCTGTGCTAGAGATCGTTTTTGAATTCTTAAAAATTTTGAGAATGATTTATTTTAAAGACTACAATTAGATTCGCGGATTCCAATATTCTTTTGTATTTATTTTCTTAAGAATCGAATTATGCTTCCAAGTACTGACATTTAAAAAACTTGCATACGAAGATTTAGCATGCCCAAATTCCGAAGTGATTTAATAATAGCCACCTATTATTAATTTTAAATAGGAGGTAATATTTAATTATAATTAAAATATTAAAAATTTTCGTCCAGAATTAAAAGTAGCTGAACATTTTATAATTTGGTTCTAAGATTCGTATCTCTTATGGTATCATTCAACATCGCAGCAGAGTGGTGCAGTGGAAGCGTGCTGGGCCCGTAACCCAGAGGTCCGTGGATTGAAAGCACGGTCTGCTAGTGAATGTTTTTAAATATTTACTTTCTGAGAATGATTATAGAAGAGAGACAGAGAATTATTATAGACTACAATTAGATTCGCGGATTGCAAAATTTTTTTGTATTTATTTGCTTAATAATCGAATTATGCGTCCAAGCATTGACAATTAAAGAAAATGTTTTACTAAGATTTAGCATGCCCAAATTCCGAAGTGATTTAATAGTATCCATATTTTATTAAATATAAATAGGAGGTGATATTTCCTATTAATTAAAATATTAAAATTTTTCGTCCAGAATTAAAGTAGCTGTACATTTTATAAATGGTTTCTCAACTTCGTATCTCTAATGGTATCATTCAACTTCGCAGCAGAGTGGCGCAGTGGAAGCGTGCTGGGCCCATAACCCAGAGGTCCGTGGATTGAAAGCACGGCCTGCTAGTGAATGTTTTTAAATATTTAAACTTTCTGAGAATGATTATATTAAAAACTACAATTAGATTCGCGAATTGCAAAATTTTTTAGTATTTATTTGCTTAATAATCGAATTATGCGTCCAAGCATTGACAATTAAAGAAACCGTTTTACTAAGATTTAGCATGCCCAAATTCCGAAGTGATTTAATAGTATCCACCTTTTATTAAATTTAAATAGGAGGTGATATTTCCTATTAATTAAAATATTAAAATTTTTCGTCCAGAATTATAGTAGCTGTACATTTTATAAATAGGTTCTCAACTTCGTATCTCTAATGTTATCATTCAACATCGCAGCAGAGTGGCGCAGTGGAAGCGTGCTGGGCCCATAACCCAGAGGTCCGTGGATCGAAACCACGCTCTGCTAGAGATCGTTTTTGAATACTTAAAAATTTTGAGAATGATTTATTTTAAAGACTACAATTAGATTCGCGGATTCCAATATTCTTTTGTATTTATTTTTTTAAGAATCGAACCATGCTTCCAAGTATTGACATTTAAAGAAACGTGCATACGAATATTTAGCATGCCCAAATTCCGAAGTGATTTAATAGTATCCACCTTCCTTTTATTAAATTTAAATAGGAGGTAATATTTCCTATTAATTAAAATATTAAAATTTTTCGTCCAGAATTAAAGTAGCTGTACATTTTATAAATGGTTTCTCAACTTCGTATCTGTAATGGTATCATTCAACATCGCAGCAGAGTCGCGCAGTGGAAGCGTGCTGGGCCCATAACCCAGAGGTCCGTGGATCGAAACCACGCTCTGCTAGAGATCGTTTTTGAATACTTAAAAATTCTGAGAATGATTTATTTTAAAGACTACAATTAGATACGCGGATTCCAAATTTTTTTTGTATTTATTTGCTGAAGAATCGAATTATGCGTCCAAGCACTGACATTTAAACAAAACGTGCTTACGAAGATTTAGCATGCCTAAAATCCGAAGTGATTTTATAGTAGCCACCTATTATTATATTTAAATAGGAGGAAATATTTAATTATAATTAAAATATTAAAAATTTTCGTCCAGAATTAAAAGTAGCTGTACATTTTATAAATAGGTTCTAAGCTTCGTATCTCTAATTGTATCATTCAACATCGCAGCAGAGTGGCGCAGTGGAAGCGTGCTGGGCCCATAACCCAGAGGTCCGTGGATCGAAACCACGCTCTGCTAGAGATCGTTTTTAATACTTAAAATTTCTGAGAATGATTTCTTTTAAAGACTACAATTAGATTCGCGGATTCCAATATTCTTTTGTATTTATTTTCTTAAGAATCGGATTATGCTTCCAAGTACGACATTTAAAGAAACGTGCATACGAAGATTTAGCATGCTCAAATTCAGAAGTGATTTAATAATAGCCACCTATTATTAAATTTATATAGGAGGTAATATTTAATTATAATTAAGATATTAAAAATTTTCGTCCAGAATTAAAAGTAGCTGAACATTTTATAATTTGGTTCTAAGCTTCGTATCTCTTATGGTATCATTCAACATCGCAGCATGGTGGTGCAGTGGCAGCGTGCTGGGCCCATAACACAGAGGTCCGTGGATTGAAAGCACGGTCTGCTAGTAAATGTTTTAAAATATTTAAACTTTCTGAGAATGATTATATTAAAAACTACAATTAGATTCGCGAATTGCAAAATTTTTTTGTATTTATTTGCTTAATAATCGAATTATGCGTCCAAGCATTGACAATTAAAGAAAATGTTTTACTAAGATTTAGCATGCCCAAATTCCGAAGTGATTTAATAGTATCCACTTTTTATTAAATATAAATAGGAGGTGATATTTCCTATTAATTAAAATATTAAAATTTTTCGTCCAGAATTAAAGTAGCTGTACATTTTATAAATGGTTTCTCAACTTCGTATCTCTAATGGTATCATTCAACATCGCAGCAGAGTGGCGCAGTGGAAGCGTGCTGGGCCCATAACCCAGAGGTCCGTGGATCGAAACCACGCTGTGCTAGAGATCGTTTTTGAATTCTTAAAAATTTTGAGAATGATTTATTTTAAAGACTACAATTAGATTCGCGGATTCCAATATTCTTTTGTATTTATTTTCTTAAGAATCGAATTATGCTTCCAAGTACTGACATTTAAAAAACTTGCATACGAAGATTTAGCATGCCCAAATTCCGAAGAGATTTAATAATAGCCACCTATTATTAAATTTAAATAGGAGGTAATATTTAATTATAATTAAAATATTAAAAATTTTCGTCCAGAATTAAAAGTAGCTGAACATTTTATAATTTGGTTCTAAGATTCGTATCTCTTATGGTATCATTCAACATCGCAGCAGAGTGGTGCAGTGGAAGCGTGCTGGGCCCGTAACCCAGAGGTCCGTGGATTGAAAGCACGGTCTGCTAGTGAATGTTTTTAAATATTTAC
This sequence comes from Amaurobius ferox, assembly GCA_951213105.1. Taxonomy (NCBI): domain Eukaryota; kingdom Metazoa; phylum Arthropoda; class Arachnida; order Araneae; family Amaurobiidae; genus Amaurobius; species Amaurobius ferox. The sequence goes on from OX578138.1 coordinate 147,384,067, forward strand.
TTTCTGAGAATGATTATATTAAAGACTACAATTAGATTCGCGGATTGCAAAATTTTTTTGTATTTATTTGCTTAATAATCGAATTATGCGTCCAAGCATTGACAATTAAAGAAAATGTTTTACTAAGATTTAGCATGCCCAAATTCCGAAGTGATTTAATAGTATCCATATTTTATTAAATATAAATAGGAGGTGATATTTCCTATTAATTAAAATATTAAAAATTTTCGTCCAGAATTAAAAGTAGCTGAACATTTTATAATTTGGTTCTAAGCTTCGTATCTCTTATGGTATCATTCAACATCGCAGCATGGTGGTGCAGTGGCAGCGTGCTGGGCCCATAACACAGAGGTCCGTGGATTGAAAGCACGGTCTGCTAGTAAATGTTTTAAAATATTTAAACTTTCTGAGAATGATTATATTAAAAACTACAATTAGATTCGCGAATTGCAAAATTTTTTTGTATTTATTTGCTTAATAATCGAATTATGCGTCCAAGCATTGACAATTAAAGAAACCGTTTTACTAAGATTTAGCATGCCCAAATTCCGAAGTGATTTAATAGTATCCACCTTTTATTAAATTTAAATAGGAGGTGATATTTCCTATTAATTATAATATTAAAATTTTTCGTCCAGAATTAAAGTAGCTGTACATTTTATAAATGGTTTCTGAACTTCGTATCTCTAAGGGTATCATTCAACATCGCAGCAGGGTGGGGCAGTGGAAGCGTGCTGGGCCCATAACCCAGAGGTCCGTGGATCGAAACCACGCTCTGCTAGAGATCGTTTTTGAGTACTTAAAAATTCTGAGAATGATTTATTTTAAAGACTACAATTAGATACGCGGATTCCAAATTTTTTTTGTATTTATTTGCTTAAGAATCGAATTATGCGTCCAAGCATTGACATTTAAAAAAAACGTGCTTACGAAGATTTAGCATGCCTAAAATCCGAAGTGATTTTATAGTAGCCAACTATTATTATATTTAAATAGGAGGAAATATTTAATTATAATTAAAATATTAAAAATTTTCGTCCAGAATTAAAAGTAACTGTACATTTTATAAATAGGTTCTAAGCTTCGTATCTCTTATGGTATCATTCAACATCGCAGCAGAGTGGTGCAGTGGCAGCGTGCTGGGCCCATAACACAGAGGTCCGTGGATTGAAAGCACGGTCTGCTAGTAAATGTTTTAATATATATAAACTTTCTGAGAATGATTATATTAAAAACTACAATGAGATTCGCGAATTGCAAAAGTTTTTTGTATTTATTTGTTTAATAATCGAATTATGCGTCCAAGCATTGACAGTTAAAGAAACCGTTTTACTAAGATTTAGCATGCCCAAATTCCGAAGTGATTTAATAGTATCCACCTTTTATTAAATTAAAATAGGAGGTGATATTTCCTATTAATTAAAATATTAAAATTTTTCGTCCAGAATTAAAGTAGCTGTACATTTTATAAATGGTTTCTCAACTTCGTATCTCTAATGGTATCATTCAACACCGCAGCAGAGTGGCGCAGTGGAAGCGTGCTGGGCCCATAACCCAGAGGTCCGTGGATCGAAACCACGCTCTGCTAGAGATCGTTTTTAATACTTAAAATTTCTGAGAATGATTTACTTTAAAGACTACATTTAGATTCGCGGATTCCAATATTCTTTTGTATTTATTTTCTTAAGAATCCAATTATGCTTCCAAGTACTGACATTTAAAGAAACGTGCATACGAAGATTTAGCATGCCCAAATTCAGAAGTGATTTAATAATAGCCACCTATTATTAAATTTAAATAGGGGGTGATATTTCCTATTAATTAAAGTATTAAAATTTTTCTTCCAGAATTATATTAGCTGTACATTTAATAAATAGGCTCTCAACTTCGTATCTCTAATGGTATCATTCAACATCGCAGCAGAGTGGCGCAGTGGAAGCGTGCTGGGCCCATAACACAGAGGTCCGTGGATCGAAACCACGCTCTGCTAGAGATCGTTTCTGAATACTTAAAAATTTTGAGAATGATTTATTTTAAAGACTACAATTAGAATCGCGGATTCCAATATTCTTTTGTATTTATTTTCTTAAGAATCTAACTATGCTTCATTCATACTGACATTTAAAGAAACGTGCATAGGAAGATTTAGCATGCCCAAATTCAGAAGTGATTTAATAATAACCACCTATTATTAAATTTAAATAGGAGGTAATATTTAATTATAATTAAAATAATAAAAATTTTCGTCCAGAATTAAAAGTAGCTGAACATTTTATAATTTGGTTCTAAGCTTCGTATCTCTTATGGTATCATTCAACATCGCAGCAGAGTGGTGCAGTGGAAGCTTGCTGGGCCCATAACCCAGAGGTCCGTGGATTGAAAGCACGGTCTGCTAGTGAATGTTTTTAAATATTTAAACTTTCTGAGAATGATTATATTAAAAACTACAATTAGATTCGCGAATTGCAAAATTTTTTTGTATTTATTTGCTTAATAATCGAATTATGCGTCCAAGCATTGACAATTAAAGAAACCGTTTTACTAAGATTAAGCATGCCCAAATTCCGAAGTGATTTAATAGTATCCACCTTTTATTAAATTTAAATAGGAGGTGATATTTCCTATTAATTAAAATATTAAAATTTTTCGTCCGGAATTATAGTAGCTGTACATTTTATATTATTAGGTTCTCAACTTCGTATCTCTAATGGTATCATTCAACATCGCAGCAGAGTGGCGCAGTGGAAGCGTGCTGGGCCCATAACCCAGAGGTCCGTGGATCGAAACCACGCTCTGCTAGAGATCGATTTTTAATACTTAAAAATTCTGAGAATGATTTATTTTAAAGACTACAATTAGATTCGCGGATTCCAATATTCTTTTTTATTTATTTTCTTAAGAATCGAACTATGCTTCCAAGTACTGACATTTAAAGAAACGTACATACGAAGATTTAGCATGCCCAAATTCCGAAGTGATTTAATAATAGCCACCTATTATTAAATTTAAATAGGAGGTAATATTTAATTATAATTAAAATATTAAAATTTTTCGTCCAGAATTAAATGTAGCTGAACATTTTATAATTTGGTTCTAAGATTCGTATCTCTTATGGTATCATTCAACATCGCAGCATAGTGGTGCAGTGGAAGCGTGCTGGGCCCATAACCCAGAGGTCCGTGGATTGAAAGCTCGGTCTGCTAGTGAATGTTTTTAAATATTTACTTTCTGAGAATGATTATATTAAAGACCACAATTAGATTCGCGGATTGCAAAATTTTTTTGTATTTATTTGCTTAATAATCGAATTATGCGTCCAAGCATTGACAATTAAAGAAAACGTGCTTACGAAGATTTAGCATGCCTGTATTCCGAAGTGATTTTATAGTAGCCACCTATTATTAAATTTAAATAAGAGGTGATATTTCCTATTAATTAAAATATTAAAATTTTTCGTCCAGAATTAAAGTAGCTGTACATTTTATAAATGGTTTCTCAACTTCGTATGTCTAATGGTATCATTCAAAACCGCAGCAGAGTGGCGCAGTGGAAGCGTGCTGGGCCCATAACCCACAGGTCCGTGGATCGAAACCACGCTCTGCTAGAGATCGTTTTTGAATACTTAAAAATTCTGAGAATGATTTATTTTAAAGACTACAATTAGATACGCGGATTCCAATTTTTTTTTGTATTTATTTGCTTGAGAATCGAATTATGCGTCCAAGCATTGACATTTAAAAAAAACGTGCTTACGAAGATTTAGCATGCCTAAAATCCGAAGTGATTTTATAGTAGCCACCTATTATTATATTTAAATAGGAGGAATTATTTAATTATAATTAAAATATTAAAAATTTTCGTCCAGAATTAAAAGTAACTGTACATTTTATAAATAGGTTCTAAGCTTCATATCTCTAATTGTATCATTCAACATCGCAGCAGAGTGGCGCAGTGGAAGCGTGCTGGGCCCATAACCCAGAGGTCCGTGGATCGAAACCACGCTCTGCTAGAGATCGTTTTTAATACTTAAAATTTCTCAGAATGATTTCTTTTAAAGACTACATTTAGATTCACGGATTCCAATATTCTTTTGTATTTATTTTCTTAAGAACCGAATTATGCTTCCAAGTACTGACATTTAAAGAAACGTGCATACGAAGATTTAGCATGCCCAAATTTAGAAGTGATTTAATAATAGCCACCTATTATTAAATTTAAATAGGAGGTGATATTTCCTATTAATTAAAATATTAAAATTTTTCTTCCAGAATTATAGTAGCTGTACTTTTAATAAATAGGTTCTCAATTTCGTATCTCTAATGGTATCATTCAACATCGCAGCAGAGTGGCGCAGTGGAAGCGTGCTGGGCCCATAACCCAGAGGTCCGTGGATCGAAACCACGCTCTGCTAGAGATCGTTTCTGAATACTTAAAAATTTTGAGAATGATTTATTTTAAAGACTACAATTAGATTCGCGGATTCCAATATTCTTTTGTATTTATTTTCTTAAGAATCGAACTATGCTTCATTCATACTGACATTTAAAGAAACGTGCATACGAAGATTTAGCATGCCCAAATTCAAAAGTGATTTAATAATAGCCACCTATTATTAAATTTAAATAGGAGGTAATATTTAATTATAATTAAAATATTAAAATTTTTCGTCCAGAATTAAATGTAGCTGAAAATTTTATAATTTGGTTCTAAGATTCGTATCTCTTATGGTATCATTCAACATCGCAGCAGAGTGGTGCAGTGGAAGCGTGCTGGGCCCTTAACCCAGAGGTCCGTGGATTGAAAGCACGGTCTGCTAGTGAATGTTTTTAAATATTTACTTTCTGAGAATGATTATATTAAAGACTACAATTAGATTCGCGGATTGAAAAATTTTTTTGTATTTATTTGCTTAATAATTGAATTATGCGTCCAAGCATTGACATTTAAACAAAACGTGCTTACGAACATTTAGCATGCCTAAAATCCGAAGTGATTTTATAGTATTATTATATTTAAATAGGAGGAAATATTTAATTATAATTAAAATATTAAAAATTTTCGTCCAGAATTAAAAGTAGCAGTACATTTTATAAATAGGTTCTAAGCTTCGTATCTCTAATTGTATCATTCAACATCGCAGCAGAGTGGCGCAGTGGAAGCGTGCTGGGCCCATAACCCAGAGGTCCGTGGATCGAAACCACGCTCTGCTAGAGATCGTTTTTAATACTTAAAATTTCTGAGAATGATTTCTTTTAAAGACTACAATTAGATTCGCGGATTCCAATAATCTTTTGTATTTATTTTCTTAAGAATCGAATTATGCTTCCAAGTATTGACATTTAAAGAAACGTGCATACGAAGATTTAGCATGCCCAAATTCAGAAGTGATTTAATAATAACCACCTATTATTAAATTTAAATAGGAGGTAACATTTAATTATAATTAAAATAATAAAAATTTTCGTCCAGAATTAAAAGTAGCTGAACATTTTATAATTTGGTTCTAAGCTTCGTATCTCTTATGGTATCATTCAACATCGCAGCAGAGTGGCGCAGTGGAAGCGTGCTGGGCCCATAACCCAGAGGTCCGTGGATCGAAACCAAGCTCTGCTAGAGATCGTTTTTGAATACTTAAAAATTCTGAGAATGATTTATTTTAAAGAATACAATTTGATACGCGGATTTCAAATTTTTTTTGTATTTATTTGCTTAAGAATCGAATTATGCGTCCAAGCATTGACATTTAAAAAAAACGTGCTTACGAAGATTTAGCATGCCTAAAATCCGAAGTGATTTTATAGTAGCCACCTATTATTATATTTAAATAGGAGGAAATATTTAATTAAAATTAAAATATTAAAAATTTTCGTCCAGAATTAAAAGTAACTGTACATTTTATAAATAGGTTCTAAGCTTCGTATCTCTAATTGTATCATTCAACATCGCAGCAGAGTGGCGCAGTGGAAGCGTGCTGGGCCCATAACCCAGAGGTCCGTGGATCGAAACCACGCTCTGCTAGAGATCGTTTTTAATACTTAAAATTTCTGAGAATGATTTCTTTTAAAGACTACAATTAGATTCGCGGATTCCAATAATCTTTTGTATTTATTTTCTTAAGAATCGAATTATGCTTCCAAGTATTGACATTTAAAGAAACGTGCATACGAAGATTTAGCATGCCCAAATTCAGAAGTGATTTAATAATAACCACCTATTATTAAATTTAAATAGGAGGTAATATTTAATTATAATTAAAATAATAAAAATTTTCGTCCAGAATTAAAAGTAGCTGAACATTTTATAATTTGGTTCTAAGCTTCGTATCTCTTATGGTATCATTCAATATCGCAGCAGAGTGGTGCAGTGGAAGCGTGCTGGGCCCATAACCCAGAGGTCCGTGGATTGAAAGCACGGTCTGCTAGTGAATGTTTTTAAATATTTAAACTTTCTGAGAATGATTATATTAAAAACTACAATTAGATTCGCGAATTGCAAAATTTTTTTGTATTTATTTGCTTAATAATCGAATTATGCGTCCAAGCATTGACAATTAAAGGAACCGTTTTACTAAGATTTAGCATGACCAAATTCCGAAGTGATTTAATAGTATCCACCTTTTATTAAATTTAAATAGGAGGTGATATTTCCTATTAATTAAAATATTAAAATTTTTCGTCCAGAATTATAGTAGCTGTACATTTTATAAATAGGTTCTCAACTTCGTATCTCTAATGGTATCATTCAACATCGCAGCAGAGTGGCGCAGTGAAAGCGTGCTGGGCTATTAACCCAGAGGTCCGTGGATCGAAACCACGCTCTGCTAGAGATCGTTTTTGAATACTTAAAAATTCTGAGAATGATTTATTTTAAAGACTACAATTATATTCGCGGATTCCAATATTCTTTTGTATTTATTTTCTTAAGAATCGAATTATGCTTCCAAGTATTGACATTTAAAGAAACGTGCATACGAAGATTTAGCATGCCCAAATTCAGAAGTGATTTAATAATAACCACCTATTATTAAATTTAAATAGGAGGTAATATTAAATTATAATTAAAATAATAAAAATTTTCGTCCAGAATTAAAAGTAGCTGAACATTTTATAATTTGGTTCTAAGCTTCGTATCTCTTATGGTATCATTCAACATCGCAGCAGAGTGGTGCAGTGGAAGCGTGCTGGGCCCATAACCCAGAGGTCCGTGGATTGAAAGCTCGGTCTGCTAGTGAATGTTTTTAAATATTTACTTTCTGAGAATGATTATATTAAAGACCACAATTAGATTCGCGGATTGCAAAATTTTTTTGTATTTATTTGCTTAATAATCGAATTATGCGTCCAAGCATTGACAATTAAAGAAAACGTGCTTGCGAAGATTTAGCATGCCTGTATTCCGAAGTGATTTTATAGTAGCCACCTATTATTAAATTTTGAATAGGAGGTAATATTTAATTATAATTAAAATATTAAAAATTTTCGTCCAGAATTAAAAGTAGCTGAACATTTTATAATTTGGTTCTAAGCTTCGTATCTCTTATGGTATCATTCAACATCGCAGCAGAGTGGCGCAGTGGAAGCGTGCTGGGCCCATAACCCAGAGGTCCGTGGATTGAAAGCACGGTCCGCTAGTGAATGTTTTTAAATATTTACTTTCTGAGAATGATTATATTAAAGACTACAATTAGATTCGCGGAATGCAAAATTTTTTTGTATTTATTTGCTTAATAATCGAATTATGCGTCCAAGCATTGACAATTAATGAAAACGTTTTACTAAGATTTAGCATCCACAAATTCCGAAGTGATTTATTAGTATCCACCTTTTTTTAAAATTAAATAGGAGGTGATATTTCCTATTAATTAAAATATTAAAATTTTTGTCCAGAATTAAAGTAGCTGTACATTTTATAAATGGTTTCTCAACTTCGTATCTCTAATGGTATCATTCAACATCGCAGCAGAGTGGCGCAGTGGAAGCGTGCTGGGCCCATAACCCAGAGGTCCGTGGATTGAAAGCCCGCTCTGCTAGAATACGTTCTTGAATACTTTAAAATTCTGAGAATGATTATATTAATGACTACAATTAGATTCGCGGATTCCAAATTTTTTTTGTATTTAATTGCTTAAGAATCGAATTATGCGTCCAACAATTGACATTTAAACAAAACGTGCTTACGAAGATTTAGCATGCCTATATTCCGAAGTGATTTTATAGTAGCCACCTATTATTAAATTTAAATAAGAGGTAATATTTATTTATAATTAAAATATTAAAAATTTTCGTCCAGAATTAAAAGTAGCTGTACATTTTATAAATAGGTTCTAAGCTTCGTATCTCTAATTGTATCATTCGACATCGCAGCACAGTGGCGCAGTGGAAGGGTGCTGGGCCCGTAACCCAGAGGTCCGTGGATCGAAATCACGATCTGCTAGAGATCGTTTTTAATACTTAAAATTTCTGAGAATGATTTCTTTTAAAGACTACAATTAGATTCGCGGATTCCAATATTCTTTTGTATTTATATTCTTAAGAATCGAATTATGTTTCCAAGTACTGACATTTAAAGAAACGTGCATACGAAAATTTAGCATGCCCAAATTCAGAAGTGATTTAATAATAGCTCCCTATTATTAAATTTAAATAGGAGGTAATATTTAATTATAATTAAAATATTAAAAATTTTCGTCAGGAATTAAAAGTAGCTGAACATTTTATAATTTGGTTCTAAATTCGTATCTCTTATGGTATCATTCAACATCGCAGCAGAGTGGTGCAGTGGAAGCGTGCTGGGCCCATAACCCAGAGGTCCGTGGATTGAAAGCACGGCCTGCTAGTGAATGTTTTTAAATATTTAAACTTTCTGAGAATGATTATATTAAAAACTACAATTAGATTCGCGAATTGCAAAATTTTTTAGTATTTATTTGCTTAATAATCGAATTATGCGTCCAAGCATTGACAATTAAAGAAACCGTTTTACTAAGATTTAGCATGCCCAAATTCCGAAGTGATTTAATAGTATCCACCTTTTATTAAATTTAAATAGGAGGTGATATTTCCTATTAACTAAAATATTAAAATTTTTCTTCCAGAATTATAGTAGCTGTACATTTTATAAATAGGTTCTCAACTTCGTATCTCTAATGGTATCATTCAACATCGCAGCAGAGTGGCGCAGTGGAAGCGTGCTGGGCCCATAACCCAGAGGTCCGTGGATCAAACCACGCTGTGCTAGAGATCGTTTTTGAATACTTAAAAATTTTGAGAATGATTTATTTTAAAGACTACAATTAGATTCGCGGATTCCAATATTCTTTTGTATTTATTTTCTTAAAAATCGAATTATGCTTCCAAGTACTGACATTTAAAAAACTTGCATACGAAGATTTAGCATGCCCAAATTCCGAAGTGATTTAATAATAGCCACCTATTATTAAATTTAAATAGGAGGTAATATTTAATTATAATTAAAATATTAAAAATTTTCGTCCAGAATTAAAAGTAGCTGAACATTTTATAATTTGGTTCTAAATTCGTATCTCTTATGGTATCATTCAACATCGCAGCAGAGTGGTGCAGTGGAAGCGTGCTGGGCCCATAACCCAGAGGTCCGTGGATTGAAAGCACGGCCTGCTAGTGAATGTTTTTAAATATTTAAACTTTCTGAGAATGATTATATTAAAAACTACAATTAGATTCGCGAATTGCAAAATTTTTTAGTATTTATTTGCTTAATAATCGAATTATGCGTCCAAGCATTGACAATTAAAGAAACCGTTTTACTAAGATTTAGCATGCCCAAATTCCGAAGTGATTTAATAGTATCCACCTTTTATTAAATTTAAATAGGAGGTGATATTTCCTATTAACTAAAATATTAAAATTTTTCTTCCAGAATTATAGTAGCTGTACATTTTATAAATAGGTTCTCAACTTCGTATCTCTAATGGTATCATTCAACATCGCAGCAGAGTGGCGCAGTGGAAGCGTGCTGGGCCCATAACCCAGAGGTCCGTGGATCAAACCACGCTGTGCTAGAGATCGTTTTTGAATACTTAAAAATTTTGAGAATGATTTATTTTAAAGACTACAATTAGATTCGCGGATTCCAATATTCTTTTGTATTTATTTTCTTAAAAATCGAATTATGCTTCCAAGTACTGACATTTAAAAAACTTGCATACGAAGATTTAGCATGCCCAAATTCCGAAGTGATTTAATAATAGCCACCTATTATTAAATTTAAATAGGAGGTAATATTTAATTATAATTAAAATATTAAAAATTTTCGTCCAGAATTAAAAGTAGCTGAACATTTTATAATTTGGTTCTGAGATTCGTATCTCTTATGGTATCATTCAACATCGCAGCAGAGTGGTGCAGTGGAAGCGTGGTGGGCCCGTAACCCAGAGGTCCGTGGATTGAAAGCACGGTCTGCTAGTGAATGTTTTTAAATATTTACTTTCTGAGAATGATTATATTAAAGACTACAATTAGACTCGCGGATTGCAAAATTTTTTTGTATTTATTTGCTTAATAATCGAATTATGCGTCCAAGCATTGACAATTAAAGAAAATGTTTTACTAAGATTTAGCATGCCCAAATTCCGAAGTGATTTAATAGTATCCACCTTTTATTAAATATAAATAGGAGGTGATATTTCCTATTAATTAAAATATTAAAATTTTTCGTCCAGAATTAAAGTAGCTGTACATTTTATAAATGGTTTCTCAACTTCGTATCTCTAATGGTATCATTCAACTTCGCAGCAGAGTGGCGCAGTGGAAGCGTGCTGGGCCCATAACCCAGAGGTCCGTGGATCGAAACCACGCTCTGCTACAGATCGTTTTTGAATACTTAAAAATTCAGAGAATGATTTATTTTAAAGACTACAATTAGATACGCGGATTCCAAATTTTTTTTGTATTTATTTGCTTAAGAATCGAATTATGCGTCCAAGCATTGACATTTAAACAAAACGTGCTTACGAAGATTTAGCATGCCTAAAATCCGAAGTGATTTTATAGTAGCCACCTATTATTATATTTAAATAGGAGGAAATATTTAATTATAATTAAAATATTAAAAATTTTCGTCCAGAATTAAAAGTAGCTGTATATTTTATAAATAGGTTATAAGCTTCTTATCTCTAATTGTAACATTCAACATCGCAGCAGAGTGGCGCAGTGGAAGCGTGCTGGGCCCATAACCCAGAGGTCCGTGGATCGAAACCACGCTCTGCTAGAGATCGTTTTTAATACTTAAAATTTCTGAGAATGATTTCTTTTAAAGACTACAATTAGATTCGCGGATTCCAATATTCTTTTGTATTTATTTTCTTAAGAATCGAATTATGCTTCCAAGTACTGACATTTAACGAAACGTGCATACGAAAATGTAGCATGCCCAAATTCAGAAGTGTTTAATAATAGCCACCTATTATTAAATTTAAATAGGAGGTAATATTTAATTATAATTAAAATATTAAAAATTTTCGTCCAGAATTAAAAGTAGCTGAACATTTTGTAATTTGGTTCTAAGATTCGTATCTCTTATGGTATCATTCAACATCGCAGCAGAGTGGTGCAGTGGAAACGTGCTGGGCCCGTAACCCAGAGGTCCGTGGATTGAAAGCACGGTCTGCTAGTGAATGTTTTTAAATATTTACTTTCTGAGAATGATTATATTAAAGACTACAATTAGATTCGCGGATTGCAAAATTTTTTTGTATTTATTTGCTTAATAATCGAATTATGCGTCCAAGCATTGACAATTAAAGAAAATGTTTTACTAAGATTTAGCATGCACAAATTCCGAAGTGATTTAATAGTATCCACCTTTTATTAAATATAAATAGGAGGTGATATTTCCTATTAATTAAAATATTAAAATTTTTCGTCCAGAATTAAAGTAGCTGTACATTTTATAAATGGTTTCTCAACTTCGTATCTCTACTGGTATCATTCAACTTCGCAGCAGAGTGGCGCAGTGGAAGCGTGCTGGGCCCATAATCCAGAGGTCCGTGGATCGAAACCACGCTCTGCTAGAGATCGTTTTTGAATACTTAAAAATTCAGAGAATGATTTATTTTAAAGACTACAATTAGATACGCGGATTCCAAATTTTTTTTGTATTTATTTGCTTAAGAATCGAATTATGCGTCCAAGCATTGACATTTAAACAAAACGTGCTTACGAAGATTTAGCATGCCTAAAATCCGAAGTGATTTTATAGTAGCCACCTATTATTATATTTAAATATGAGGAAATATTTAATTATAATTAAAATATTAAAAATTTTCGTCCCAGAATTAAAAGTAGCTGTGCATTTTATAAATAGGTTCTAAGCTTCTTATCTCTAATTGTAACATTCAACATCGCAGCAGAGTGGCGCAGTGGAAGCGTGCAGGGCCCATAATCCAGAGGTCCGTGGATCGAAACCACGCTCTGCTAGAGATCGTTTTTAATACTTAAAATTTCTGAGAATGATTTCTTTTAAAGACTACAATTAGATTCGCGGATTCCAATATTCTTTTGTATTTATTTTCTTAAGAATCGAATTATGCTTCCAAGTACTGTCATTTAAAGAAACGTGCATACGAAAATTTAGCTTGCCCAAATTCAGAAGTGATTTAATAATAGCCACCTATTATTAAATTTAAATAGGAGGTAATATTTAATTATAATTAAAATATTAAAAATTTTCGTCCAGAATTAAAAGTAGCTGAACATTTTATACTTTGGTTCTAAGCTTCGTATCTCTTATGGTATCATTCAACATCGCAGCAGAGTGGTGCAGTGGAAGCGTGCTGGGCCCATAACCCAGAGGTCCGTGGATTAAAAGCACGGCCTGCTAGTGAATGTTTTTAAATATTTAAACTTTCTGAGAATGATTATATTAAAAACTACAATTAGATTCGCGAATTGCAAAATTTTTTAGTATTTATTTGCTTAATAATCGAATTATGCGTCCAAGCATTGACAATTAAAGAGAACGTTTTACAAAGATTTAGCATGCCCAAATTCCGAAGTGATTTAATAGTATCCACCTTTTATTAAATTTAAATAGGAGGTGATATTTCCTATTAATTAAAATATTAAAATTTTTCGTCCAGAATTATAGTAGCTGTACATTTTATAAATAGGTTCTCAACTTCGTATCTCTAATGGTATCATTCAACATCGCAGCAGAGTGGCGCAGTGGAAGCGTGCTGGGCCCATAACCCAGAGGTCCGTGGATCGAAACCACGCTCTGCTAGAGATCGTTTTTGAATACTTAAAAATTTTGAGAATGATTTATTTTAAAGACTACAATTAGATTCGCGGATTCCAATATTCTTTTGTATTTATTTTCTTAAGAATCGAATTATGCGTCCAAGCACTGATATTTAAACAAAACGTGCTTACGAAGATTTAGCATGCCTAAAATCCGAAGTGATTTTATAGTAGCCACCTATTATTATATTTAAATAGGAGGAAATATTTAATTATAATTAAAATATTAAAAATTTTCGTCCAGAATTAAAAGTAGCTGTACATTTTATAAATAGGTTCTAAGCTTCGTATCTCTAATTGTATCATTCAACATCGCAGCAGTGTGGCGCAGTGGAAGCGTGCTGGGCCCATAACCCAGAGGTCCGTGGATCGAAACCACGCTCTGCTAGATATCGTTTTTAATACTTAAAATTTCTGAGAATGATTTCTTTTAAAGACTACAATTAGATTCGCGGATTCCAATATTCTTTTGTATTTATTTTCTTAAGAATCGAATTATGCTTCCAAGTACGACATTTAAAGAAACGTGCATACGAAGATTTAGCATGCCCAAATTCAGAAGTGATTTAATAATAGCCACCTATTATTATATTTAAATAGGAGGAAATATTTAATTATAATTAAAATATTAAAAACATTCGTCCAGAATTAAAAGTAACTGTACATTTTATAAATAGGTTCTAAGCTTCGTATCTCTTATGGTATCTTTCAACATCGCAGCAGAGTGGTGCAGTGGCAGCGTGTTGGGCCCTTAACCCAGAGGTCCGTGGATTGAAAGCACGGTCTGCTAGTAAATGTTTTAAAATATTTAAACTTTCTGAGAGTGATTATATTAAAAACTACAATGAGATTCGCGAATTGCAAAATTTTTTTGTATTTATTTGTTTAATAATCGAATTATGCGTCCAAGCATTGACAATTAAAGAAACCGTTTTACTAAGATTTAGCATGCCCAAATTCCGAAGTGATTTAATAGTATCCACCTTTTATTAAATTTAAATAGGAGGTGATATTTCCTATTAATTAAAATATTAAAATTTTTCGTCCAGAATTAAAGTAGCTGTACATTTTATAAATGGTTTCTCAACTTCGTATCTCTAACGGTATCATTCAACATCGCAGCAGAGTGGCGCAGTGGAAGCGTGCTGGGCCCATAACCCAGAGGTCCGTGGATGGAAACCACGCTCTGCTAGAGATCGTTTTTGAATACTTAAAAATTCTGAGAATGATTTATTTTAAAGACTACAATTAGATACGCGGATTCCAAATTTTTTTTGTATTTATTTGCTTAAGAATCGAATTATGCGTCCAAGCATTGACATTTAAAAAAAACGTGCTTACAAAGATTTAGCATGCCTAAAATCCGAAGTGATTTTATAGTAGCCACCTATTATTATATTTAAATAGGAGGAAATATTTAATTATAATTAAAATATTAAAAATTTTCGTCCAGAATTAAAAGTAACTGTACATTTTATAAATAGGTTCTAAGCTTCGTATCTCTAATTGTACCATTCAACATCGCAACAGAGTGGCGCAGTGGAAGCGTGCTGGGCCCATAACCCAGAGGTCCGTGGATCGAAACCACGCTCTGCTAGAGATCGTTTTTAATACTTAAAATTTCTAAGAATGATTTCTTTTAAAGACTACATTTAGATTCGCGGATTCCAAATTTTTTTTGTATTTATTTGCTTAAGAATCGAATTATGCGTCCAAGCATTGACATTTAAACAAAACGTGCTTACGAAGATTTAGCATGCCTAAAATCCGAAGTGATTTTATAGTAGCCACCTATTATTATATTTAAATAGGAGGAAATATTTAATTATAATTAAAATATTAAAAATTTTCGTCCAGAATTAAAAGTAGCTGTATATTTTATAAATAGGTTATAAGCTTCTTATCTCTAATTGTAACATTCAACATCGCAGCAGAGTGGCGCAGTGGAAGCGTGCTGGGCCCATAACCCAGAGGTCCGTGGATCGAAACCACGCTCTGCTAGAGATCGTTTTTAATACTTAAAATTTCTGAGAATGATTTCTTTTAAAGACTACAATTAGATTCGCGGATTCCAATATTCTTTTGTATTTATTTTCTTAAGAATCGAATTATGCTTCCAAGTACTGACATTTAACGAAACGTGCATACGAAAATGTAGCATGCCCAAATTCAGAAGTGTTTAATAATAGCCACCTATTATTAAATTTAAATAGGAGGTAATATTTAATTATAATTAAAATATTAAAAATTTTCGTCCAGAATTAAAAGTAGCTGAACATTTTGTAATTTGGTTCTAAGATTCGTATCTCTTATGGTATCATTCAACATCGCAGCAGAGTGGTGCAGTGGAAACGTGCTGGGCCCGTAACCCAGAGGTCCGTGGATTGAAAGCACGGTCTGCTAGTGAATGTTTTTAAATATTTACTTTCTGAGAATGATTATATTAAAGACTACAATTAGATTCGCGGATTGCAAAATTTTTTTGTATTTATTTGCTTAATAATCGAATTATGCGTCCAAGCATTGACAATTAAAGAAAATGTTTTACTAAGATTTAGCATGCACAAATTCCGAAGTGATTTAATAGTATCCACCTTTTATTAAATATAAATAGGAGGTGATATTTCCTATTAATTAAAATATTAAAATTTTTCGTCCAGAATTAAAGTAGCTGTACATTTTATAAATGGTTTCTCAACTTCGTATCTCTACTGGTATCATTCAACTTCGCAGCAGAGTGGCGCAGTGGAAGCGTGCTGGGCCCATAATCCAGAGGTCCGTGGATCGAAACCACGCTCTGCTAGAGATCGTTTTTGAATACTTAAAAATTCAGAGAATGATTTATTTTAAAGACTACAATTAGATACGCGGATTCCAAATTTTTTTTGTATTTATTTGCTTAAGAATCGAATTATGCGTCCAAGCATTGACATTTAAACAAAACGTGCTTACGAAGATTTAGCATGCCTAAAATCCGAAGTGATTTTATAGTAGCCACCTATTATTATATTTAAATATGAGGAAATATTTAATTATAATTAAAATATTAAAAATTTTCGTCCCAGAATTAAAAGTAGCTGTGCATTTTATAAATAGGTTCTAAGCTTCTTATCTCTAATTGTAACATTCAACATCGCAGCAGAGTGGCGCAGTGGAAGCGTGCAGGGCCCATAATCCAGAGGTCCGTGGATCGAAACCACGCTCTGCTAGAGATCGTTTTTAATACTTAAAATTTCTGAGAATGATTTCTTTTAAAGACTACAATTAGATTCGCGGATTCCAATATTCTTTTGTATTTATTTTCTTAAGAATCGAATTATGCTTCCAAGTACTGTCATTTAATGAAACGTGCATACGAAAATTTAGCTTGCCCAAATTCAGAAGTGATTTAATAATAGCCACCTATTATTAAATTTAAATAGGAGGTAATATTTAATTATAATTAAAATATTAAAAATTTTCGTCCAGAATTAAAAGTAGCTGAACATTTTATACTTTGGTTCTAAGCTTCGTATCTCTTATGGTATCATTCAACATCGCAGCAGAGTGGTGCAGTGGAAGCGTGCTGGGCCCATAACCCAGAGGTCCGTGGATTAAAAGCACGGCCTGCTAGTGAATGTTTTTAAATATTTAAACTTTCTGAGAATGATTATATTAAAAACTACAATTAGATTCGCGAATTGCAAAATTTTTTAGTATTTATTTGCTTAATAATCGAATTATGCGTCCAAGCATTGACAATTAAAGAGAACGTTTTACAAAGATTTAGCATGCCCAAATTCCGAAGTGATTTAATAGTATCCACCTTTTATTAAATTTAAATAGGAGGTGATATTTCCTATTAATTAAAATATTAAAATTTTTCGTCCAGAATTATAGTAGCTGTACATTTTATAAATAGGTTCTCAACTTCGTATCTCTAATGGTATCATTCAACATCGCAGCAGAGTGGCGCAGTGGAAGCGTGCTGGGCCCATAACCCAGAGGTCCGTGGATCGAAACCACGCTCTGCTAGAGATCGTTTTTGAATACTTAAAAATTTTGAGAATGATTTATTTTAAAGACTACAATTAGATTCGCGGATTCCAATATTCTTTTGTATTTATTTTCTTAAGAATCGAATTATGCGTCCAAGCACTGATATTTAAACAAAACGTGCTTACGAAGATTTAGCATGCCTAAAATCCGAAGTGATTTTATAGTAGCCACCTATTATTATATTTAAATAGGAGGAAATATTTAATTATAATTAAAATATTAAAAATTTTCGTCCAGAATTAAAAGTAGCTGTACATTTTATAAATAGGTTCTAAGCTTCGTATCTCTAATTGTATCATTCAACATCGCAGCAGTGTGGCGCAGTGGAAGCGTGCTGGGCCCATAACCCAGAGGTCCGTGGATCGAAACCACGCTCTGCTAGATATCGTTTTTAATACTTAAAATTTCTGAGAATGATTTCTTTTAAAGACTACAATTAGATTCGCGGATTCCAATATTCTTTTGTATTTATTTTCTTAAGAATCGAATTATGCTTCCAAGTACGACATTTAAAGAAACGTGCATACGAAGATTTAGCATGCCCAAATTCAGAAGTGATTTAATAATAGCCACCTATTATTATATTTAAATAGGAGGAAATATTTAATTATAATTAAAATATTAAAAACATTCGTCCAGAATTAAAAGTAACTGTACATTTTATAAATAGGTTCTAAGCTTCGTATCTCTTATGGTATCTTTCAACATCGCAGCAGAGTGGTGCAGTGGCAGCGTGTTGGGCCCTTAACCCAGAGGTCCGTGGATTGAAAGCACGGTCTGCTAGTAAATGTTTTAAAATATTTAAACTTTCTGAGAGTGATTATATTAAAAACTACAATGAGATTCGCGAATTGCAAAATTTTTTTGTATTTATTTGTTTAATAATCGAATTATGCGTCCAAGCATTGACAATTAAAGAAACCGTTTTACTAAGATTTAGCATGCCCAAATTCCGAAGTGATTTAATAGTATCCACCTTTTATTAAATTTAAATAGGAGGTGATATTTCCTATTAATTAAAATATTAAAATTTTTCGTCCAGAATTAAAGTAGCTGTACATTTTATAAATGGTTTCTCAACTTCGTATCTCTAACGGTATCATTCAACATCGCAGCAGAGTGGCGCAGTGGAAGCGTGCTGGGCCCATAACCCAGAGGTCCGTGGATGGAAACCACGCTCTGCTAGAGATCGTTTTTGAATACTTAAAAATTCTGAGAATGATTTATTTTAAAGACTACAATTAGATACGCGGATTCCAAATTTTTTTTGTATTTATTTGCTTAAGAATCGAATTATGCGTCCAAGCATTGACATTTAAAAAAAACGTGCTTACAAAGATTTAGCATGCCTAAAATCCGAAGTGATTTTATAGTAGCCACCTATTATTATATTTAAATAGGAGGAAATATTTAATTATAATTAAAATATTAAAAATTTTCGTCCAGAATTAAAAGTAACTGTACATTTTATAAATAGGTTCTAAGCTTCGTATCTCTAATTGTATCATTCAACATCGCAACAGAGTGGCGCAGTGGAAGCGTGCTGGGCCCATAACCCAGAGGTCCGTGGATCGAAACCACGCTCTGCTAGAGATCGTTTTTAATACTTAAAATTTCTAAGAATGATTTCTTTTAAAGACTACATTTAGATTCGCGGATTCCAATATTCTTTTGTATTTATTTTCTTAAGAATCGAATTATGCTTCCAAGTACTGACATTTAAAGAAACGTGCATACGAAGATTTAGCATGCCCAAATTCAGAAGTGATTTAATAATAGCCACCTATTATTAAATTTAAATAGGAGGTGATATTTCCTATTAATTAAAATATTAAAATTTTCCTTCCAGAATTATAGTAGCTGTACATTTAATAAATAGGTTCTCAACTTCGTATCTCTAATGGTATCATTCAACATCGCAGCAGAGTGGCGCAGTGGAAGCGTGCTGGACCCATAACCCAGAGGTCCGTGGATTGAAAGCACCGTCTGCTAGTGAATGTTTTTAAATATTTACTTTCTGAGAATGATTATATTAAAGACTACAATTAGATTCGCGGATTGCAAAATTTTTTTGTATTTATTTGCTTAATAATCGAATTATGCGTCCAAGCATTGACAATTAAAGAAAACTTGCTTACGAAGATTTAGCATGCCTGTATTCCGAAGTGATTTTATAGGAGCCACCTATTATTAAATTTAAATAGGAGATAATATTTAATTATAATTAAAATATTAAAAGTTTTCGTCCAGAATTAAAAGTAGCTGAACATTTTATAATTTGGTTCTAAGCTTCGTATCTCTTATGGTATCATTCAACATCGCAGCATGGTGGTGCAGTGGCAGCGTGCTGGGCCCATAACACAGAGGTCCGTGGATTGAAAGCACGGTCTGCTAGTAAATGTTTTAAAATATTTAAACTTTCTGAGAATGATTATATTAAAAACTACAATTAGATTCGCGAATTGCAAAATTTTTTTGTATTTATTTGCTTAATAATCGAATTATGCGTCCAAGCATTGACAATTAAAGAAACCGTTTTACTAAGATTTAGCATGCCCAAATTCCGAAGTGATTTAATAGTATCCACCTTTTATTAAATTTAAATAGGAGGTGATATTTCCTATTAATTATAATATTAAAATTTTTCGTCCAGAATTAAAGTAGCTGTACATTTTATAAATGGTTTCTGAACTTCGTATCTCTAAGGGTATCATTCAACATCGCAGCAGGGTGGGGCAGTGGAAGCGTGCTGGGCCCATAACCCAGAGGTCCGTGGATCGAAACCACGCTCTGCTAGAGATCGTTTTTGAGTACTTAAAAATTCTGAGAATGATTTATTTTAAAGACTACAATTAGATACGCGGATTCCAAATTTTTTTTGTATTTATTTGCTTAAGAATCGAATTATGCGTCCAAGCATTGACATTTAAAAAAAACGTGCTTACGAAGATTTAGCATGCCTAAAATCCGAAGTGATTTTATAGTAGCCAACTATTATTATATTTAAATAGGAGGAAATATTTAATTATAATTAAAATATTAAAAATTTTCGTCCAGAATTAAAAGTAACTGTACATTTTATAAATAGGTTCTAAGCTTCGTATCTCTTATGGTATCATTCAACATCGCAGCAGAGTGGTGCAGTGGCAGCGTGCTGGGCCCATAACACAGAGGTCCGTGGATTGAAAGCACGGTCTGCTAGTAAATGTTTTAATATATATAAACTTTCTGAGAATGATTATATTAAAAACTACAATGAGATTCGCGAATTGCAAAAGTTTTTTGTATTTATTTGTTTAATAATCGAATTATGCGTCCAAGCATTGACAGTTAAAGAAACCGTTTTACTAAGATTTAGCATGCCCAAATTCCGAAGTGATTTAATAGTATCCACCTTTTATTAAATTAAAATAGGAGGTGATATTTCCTATTAATTAAAATATTAAAATTTTTCGTCCAGAATTAAAGTAGCTGTACATTTTATAAATGGTTTCTCAACTTCGTATCTCTAATGGTATCATTCAACACCGCAGCAGAGTGGCGCAGTGGAAGCGTGCTGGGCCCATAACCCAGAGGTCCGTGGATCGAAACCACGCTCTGCTAGAGATCGTTTTTAATACTTAAAATTTCTGAGAATGATTTACTTTAAAGACTACATTTAGATTCGCGGATTCCAATATTCTTTTGTATTTATTTTCTTAAGAATCGAATTATGCTTCCAAGTACTGACATTTAAAGAAACGTGCATACGAAGATTTAGCATGCCCAAATTCAGAAGTGATTTAATAATAGCCACCTATTATTAAATTTAAATAGGGGGTGATATTTCCTATTAATTAAAGTATTAAAATTTTTCTTCCAGAATTATATTAGCTGTACATTTAATAAATAGGCTCTCAACTTCGTATCTCTAATGGTTCAACATCGCAGCAGAGTGGCGCAGTGGAAGCGTGTTGGGCCCATAACACAGAGGTCCGTGGATCGAAACCACGCTCTGCTAGAGATCGTTTCTGAACACTTAAAAATTTTGAGAATGATTTATTTTAAAGACTACAATTAGAATCGCGGATTCCAATATTCTTTTGTATTTATTTTCTTAAGAATCTAACTATGCTTCATTCATACTGACATTTAAAGAAACGTGCATAGGAAGATTTAGCATGCCCAAATTCAGAAGTGATTTAATAATAACCACCTATTATTAAATTTAAATAGGAGGTAATATTTAATTATAATTAAAATAATAAAAATTTTCGTCCAGAATTAAAAGTAGCTGAACATTTTATAATTTGGTTCTAAGCTTCGTATCTCTTATGGTATCATTCAACATCGCAGCAGAGTGGTGCAGTGGAAGCTTGCTGGGCCCATAACCCAGAGGTCCGTGGATTGAAAGCACGGTCTGCTAGTGAATGTTTTTAAATATTTAAACTTTCTGAGAATGATTATATTAAAAACTACAATTAGATTCGCGAATTGCAAAATTTTTTTGTATTTATTTGCTTAATAATCGAATTATGCGTCCAAGCATTGACAATTAAAGAAACCGTTTTACTAAGATTAAGCATGCCCAAATTCCGAAGTGATTTAATAGTATCCACCTTTTATTAAATTTAAATAGGAGGTGATATTTCCTATTAATTAAAATATTAAAATTTTTCGTCCAGAATTATAGTAGCTGTACATTTTATATTATTAGGTTCTCAACTTCGTATCTCTAATGGCATCATTCAACATCGCAGCAGAGTGGCGCAGTGGAAGCGTGCTGGGCCCAGAGGTCCGTGGATCGAAACCACGCTCTGCTAGAGATCGATTTTGAATACTTAAAAATTCTGAGAATGATTTATTTTAAAGACTACAATTAGATTCGCGGATTCCAATATTCTTTTTTATTTATTTTCTTAAGAATCGAACTATGCTTCCAAGTACTGACATTTAAAGAAACGTACATACGAAGATTTAGCATGCCCAAATTCCGAAGTGATTTAATAATAGCCACCTATTATTAAATTTAAATAGGAGGTAATATTTAATTATAATTAAAATATTAAAATTTTTCGTCCAGAATTAAATGTAGCTGAACATTTTATAATTTGGTTCTAAGATTCGTATCTCTTATGGTATCATTCAACATCGCAGCAGAGTGGTGCAGTGGAAGCGTGCTGGGCCCATAACCCAGAGGTCCGTGGATTGAAAGCTCGGTCTGCTAGTGAATGTTTTTAAATATTTACTTTCTGAGAATGATTATATTAAAGACCACAATTAGATTCGCGGATTGCAAAATTTTTTTGTATTTATTTGCTTAATAATCGAATTATGCGTCCAAGCATTGACAATTAAAGAAAACGTGCTTACGAAGATTTAGCATGCCTGTATTCCGAAGTGATTTTATAGTAGCCACCTATTATTAAATTTAAATAAGAGGTGATATTTCCTATTAATTAAAATATTAAAATTTTTCGTCCAGAATTAAAGTAGCTGTACATTTTATAAATGGTTTCTCAACTTCGTATGTCTAATGGTATCATTCAAAACCGCAGCAGAGTGGCGCAGTGGAAGCGTGCTGGGCCCATAACCCACAGGTCCGTGGATCGAAACCACGCTCTGCTAGAGATCGTTTTTGAATACTTAAAAATTCTGAGAATGATTTATTTTAAAGACTACAATTAGATACGCGGATTCCAATTTTTTTTTGTATTTATTTGCTTGAGAATCGAATTATGCGTCCAAGCATTGACATTTAAAAAAAACGTGCTTACGAAGATTTAGCATGCCTAAAATCCGAAGTGATTTTATAGTAGCCACCTATTATTATATTTAAATAGGAGGAATTATTTAATTATAATTAAAATATTAAAAATTTTCGTCCAGAATTAAAAGTAACTGTACATTTTATAAATAGGTTCTAAGCTTCATATCTCTAATTGTATCATTCAACATCGCAGCAGAGTGGCGCAGTGGAAGCGTGCTGGGCCCATAACCCAGAGGTCCGTGGATCGAAACCACGCTCTGCTAGAGATCGTTTTTAATACTTAAAATTTCTCAGAATGATTTCTTTTAAAGACTACATTTAGATTCACGGATTCCAATATTCTTTTGTATTTATTTTCTTAAGAATCGAATTATGCTTCCAAGTACTGACATTTAAAGAAACGTGCATACGAAGATTTAGCATGCCCAAATTTAGAAGTGATTTAATAATAGCCACCTATTATTAAATTTAAATAGGAGGTGATATTTCCTATTAATTAAAATATTAAAATTTTTCTTCCAGAATTATAGTAGCTGTACTTTTAATAAATAGATTCTCAATTTCGTATCTCTAATGGTATCATTCAACATCGCAGCAGAGTGGCGCAGTGGAAGCGTGCTGGGCCCATAACCCAGAGGTCCGTGGATCGAAACCACGCTCTGCTAGAGATCGTTTCTGAATACTTAAAAATTTTGAGAATGATTTATTTTAAAGACTACAATTAGATTCGCGGATTCCAATATTCTTTTGTATTTATTTTCTTAAGAATCGAACTATGCTTCATTCATACTGACATTTAAAGAAACGTGCATACGAAGATTTAGCATGCCCAAATTCAAAAGTGATTTAATAATAGCCACCTATTATTAAATTTAAATAGGAGGTAATATTTAATTATAATTAAAATATTAAAATTTTTCGTCCAGAATTAAATGTAGCTGAACATTTTATAATTTGGTTCTAAGATTCGTATCTCTTATGGTATCATTCAACATCGCAGCAGAGTGGTGCAGTGGAAGCGTGCTGGGCCCTTAACCCAGAGGTCCGTGGATTGAAAGCACGGTCTGCTAGTGAATGTTTTTAAATATTTACTTTCTGAGAATGATTATATTAAAGACTACAATTAGATTCGCGGATTGAAAAATTTTTTTGTATTTATTTGCTTAATAATTGAATTATGCGTCCAAGCATTGACATTTAAACAAAACGTGCTTACGAACATTTAGCATGCCTAAAATCCGAAGTGATTTTATAGTATTATTATATTTAAATAGGAGGAAATATTTAATTATTAGTAAAATATTAAAAATTTTCGTCCAGAATTAAAAGTAGCTGTACATTTTATAAATAGGTTCTAAGCTTCGTATCTCTAATTGTATCATTCAACATCGCAGCAGAGTGGCGCAGTGGAAGCGTGCTGGGCCCATAACCCAGAGGTCCGTGGATCGAAACCACGCTCTGCTAGAGATCGTTTTTAATACTTAAAATTTCTGAGAATGATTTCTTTTAAAGACTACAATTAGATTCGCGGATTCCAATAATCTTTTGTATTTATTTTCTTAAGAATCGAATTATGCTTCCAAGTATTGACATTTAAAGAAACGTGCATACGAAGATTTAGCATGTCCAAATTCAGAAGTGATTTAATAATAACCACCTATTATTAAATTTAAATAGGAGGTAATATTTAATTATAATTAAAATAATAAAAATTTTCGTCCAGAATTAAAAGTAGCTGAACATTTTATAATTTGGTTCTAAGCTTCGTATCTCTTATGGTATCATTCAACATCGCAGCAGAGTGGCGCAGTGGAAGCGTGCTGGGCCCATAACCCAGAGGTCCGTGGATCGAAACCAAGCTCTGCTAGAGATCGTTTTTGAATACTTAAAAATTCTGAGAATGATTTATTTTAAAGAATACAATTTGATACGCGGATTTCAAATTTTTTTTGTATTTATTTGCTTAAGAATCGAATTATGCGTCCAAGCATTGACATTTAAAAAAAACGTGCTTACGAAGATTTAGCATGCCTAAAATCCGAAGTGATTTTATAGTAGCCACCTATTATTATATTTAAATAGGAGGAAATATTTAATTAAAATTAAAATATTAAAAATTTTCGTCCAGAATTAAAAGTAACTGTACATTTTATAAATAGGTTCTAAGCTTCGTATCTCTAATTGTATCATTCAACATCGCAGCAGAGTGGCGCAGTGGAAGCGTGCTGGGCCCATAACCCAGAGGTCCGTGGATCGAAACCACGCTCTGCTAGAGATCGTTTTTAATACTTAAAATTTCTGAGAATGATTTCTTTTAAAGACTACAATTAGATTCGCGGATTCCAATAATCTTTTGTATTTATTTTCTTAAGAATCGAATTATGCTTCCAAGTATTGACATTTAAAGAAACGTGCATACGAAGATTTAGCATGCCCAAATTCAGAAGTGATTTAATAATAACCACCTATTATTAAATTTAAATAGGAGGTAATATTTAATTATAATTAAAATAATAAAAATTTTCGTCCAGAATTAAAAGTAGCTGAACATTTTATAATTTGGTTCTAAGCTTCGTATCTCTTATGGTATCATTCAACATCGCAGCAGAGTGGTGCAGTGGAAGCGTGCTGGGCCCATAACCCAGAGGTCCGTGGATTGAAAGCACGGTCTGCTAGTGAATGTTTTTAAATATTTAAACTTTCTGAGAATGATTATATTAAAAACTACAATCAGATTCGCGAATTGCAAAATTTTTTTGTATTTATTTGCTTAATAATCGAATTATGCGTCCAAGCATTGACAATTAAAGGAACCGTTTTACTAAGATTTAGCATGACCAAATTCCGAAGTGATTTAATAGTATCCACCTTTTATTAAATTTAAATAGGAGGTGATATTTCCTATTAATTAAAATATTAAAATTTTTCGTCCAGAATTATAGTAGCTGTACATTTTATAAATAGGTTCTCAACTTCGTATCTCTAATGGTATCATTCAACATCGCAGCAGAGTGGCGCAGTGAAAGCGTGCTGGGCTATTAACCCAGAGGTCCGTGGATCGAAACCACGCTCTGCTAGAGATCGTTTTTGAATACTTAAAAATTCTGAGAATGATTTATTTTAAAGACTACAATTAGATTCGCGGATTCCAATATACTTTTGTATTTATTTTCTTAAGAATCGAATTATGCTTCCAAGTATTGACATTTAAAGAAACGTGCATACGAAGATTTAGCATGCCCAAATTCAGAAGTGATTTAATAATAACCACCTATTATTAAATTTAAATAGGAGGTAATATTAAATTATAATTAAAATAATAAAAATTTTCGTCCAGAATTAAAAGTAGCTGAACATTTTATAATTTGGTTCTAAGCTTCGTATCTCTTATGGTATCATTCAACATCGCAGCAGAGTGGTGCAGTGGAAGCGTGCTGGGCCCATAACCCAGAGGTCCGTGGATTGAAAGCTCGGTCTGCTAGTGAATGTTTTTAAATATTTACTTTCTGAGAATGATTATATTAAAGACCACAATTAGATTCGCGGATTGCAAAATTTTTTTGTATTTATTTGCTTAATAATCGAATTATGCGTCCAAGCATTGACAATTAAAGAAAACGTGCTTGCGAAGATTTAGCATGCCTGTATTCCGAAGTGATTTTATAGTAGCCACCTATTATTAAATTTTGAATAGGAGGTAATATTTAATTATAATTAAAATATTAAAAATTTTCGTCCAGAATTAAAAGTAGCTGAACATTTTATAATTTGGTTCTAAGCTTCGTATCTCTTATGGTATCATTCAACATCGCAGCAGAGTGGCGCAGTGGAAGCGTGCTGGGCCCATAACCCAGAGGTCCGTGGATTGAAAGCACGGTCCGCTAGTGAATGTTTTTAAATATTTACTTTCTGAGAATGATTATATTAAAGACTACAATTAGATTCGCGGAATGCAAAATTTTTTTGTATTTATTTGCTTAATAATCGAATTATGCGTCCAAGCATTGACAATTAATGAAAACGTTTTACTAAGATTTAGCATCCACAAATTCCGAAGTGATTTATTAGTATCCACCTTTTTTTAAAATTAAATAGGAGGTGATATTTCCTATTAATTAAAATATTAAAATTTTTGTCCAGAATTAAAGTAGCTGTACATTTTATAAATGGTTTCTCAACTTCGTATCTCTAAGGGTATCATTCAACATCGCAGCAGGGTGGGGCAGTGGAAGCGTGCTGGGCCCATAACCCAGAGGTCCGTGGATCGAAACCACGCTCTGCTAGAGATCGTTTTTGAGTACTTAAAAATTCTGAGAATGATTTATTTTAAAGACTACAATTAGATACGCGGATTCCAAATTTTTTTTGTATTTATTTGCTTAAGAATCGAATTATGCGTCCAAGCATTGACATTTAAAAAAAACGTGCTTACGAAGATTTAGCATGCCTAAAATCCGAAGTGATTTTATAGTAGCCAACTATTATTATATTTAAATAGGAGGAAATATTTAATTATAATTAAAATATTAAAAATTTTCGTCCAGAATTAAAAGTAACTGTACATTTTATAAATAGGTTCTAAGCTTCGTATCTCTTATGGTATCATTCAACATCGCAGCAGAGTGGTGCAGTGGCAGCGTGCTGGGCCCATAACACAGAGGTCCGTGGATTGAAAGCACGGTCTGCTAGTAAATGTTTTAATATATATAAACTTTCTGAGAATGATTATATTAAAAACTACAATGAGATTCGCGAATTGCAAAAGTTTTTTGTATTTATTTGTTTAATAATCGAATTATGCGTCCAAGCATTGACAGTTAAAGAAACCGTTTTACTAAGATTTAGCATGCCCAAATTCCGAAGTGATTTAATAGTATCCACCTTTTATTAAATTAAAATAGGAGGTGATATTTCCTATTAATTAAAATATTAAAATTTTTCGTCCAGAATTAAAGTAGCTGTACATTTTATAAATGGTTTCTCAACTTCGTATCTCTAATGGTATCATTCAACACCGCAGCAGAGTGGCGCAGTGGAAGCGTGCTGGGCCCATAACCCAGAGGTCCGTGGATCGAAACCACGCTCTGCTAGAGATCGTTTTTAATACTTAAAATTTCTGAGAATGATTTACTTTAAAGACTACATTTAGATTCGCGGATTCCAATATTCTTTTGTATTTATTTTCTTAAGAATCGAATTATGCTTCCAAGTACTGACATTTAAAGAAACGTGCATACGAAGATTTAGCATGCCCAAATTCAGAAGTGATTTAATAATAGCCACCTATTATTAAATTTAAATAGGGGGTGATATTTCCTATTAATTAAAGTATTAAAATTTTTCTTCCAGAATTATATTAGCTGTACATTTAATAAATAGGCTCTCAACTTCGTATCTCTAATGGTTCAACATCGCAGCAGAGTGGCGCAGTGGAAGCGTGTTGGGCCCATAACACAGAGGTCCGTGGATCGAAACCACGCTCTGCTAGAGATCGTTTCTGAATACTTAAAAATTTTGAGAATGATTTATTTTAAAGACTACAATTAGAATCGCGGATTCCAATATTCTTTTGTATTTATTTTCTTAAGAATCTAACTATGCTTCATTCATACTGACATTTAAAGAAACGTGCATAGGAAGATTTAGCATGCCCAAATTCAGAAGTGATTTAATAATAACCACCTATTATTAAATTTAAATAGGAGGTAATATTTAATTATAATTAAAATAATAAAAATTTTCGTCCAGAATTAAAAGTAGCTGAACATTTTATAATTTGGTTCTAAGCTTCGTATCTCTTATGGTATCATTCAACATCGCAGCAGAGTGGTGCAGTGGAAGCTTGCTGGGCCCATAACCCAGAGGTCCGTGGATTGAAAGCACGGTCTGCTAGTGAATGTTTTTAAATATTTAAACTTTCTGAGAATGATTATATTAAAAACTACAATTAGATTCGCGAATTGCAAAATTTTTTTGTATTTATTTGCTTAATAATCGAATTATGCGTCCAAGCATTGACAATTAAAGAAACCGTTTTACTAAGATTAAGCATGCCCAAATTCCGAAGTGATTTAATAGTATCCACCTTTTATTAAATTTAAATAGGAGGTGATATTTCCTATTAATTAAAATATTAAAATTTTTCGTCCAGAATTATAGTAGCTGTACATTTTATATTATTAGGTTCTCAACTTCGTATCTCTAATGGTATCATTCAACATCGCAGCAGAGTGGCGCAGTGGAAGCGTGCTGGGCCCAGAGGTCCGTGGATCGAAACCACGCTCTGCTAGAGATCGATTTTGAATACTTAAAAATTCTGAGAATGATTTATTTTAAAGACTACAATTAGATTCGCGGATTCCAATATTCTTTTTTATTTATTTTCTTAAGAATCGAACTATGCTTCCAAGTACTGACATTTAAAGAAACGTACATACGAAGATTTAGCATGCCCAAATTCCGAAGTGATTTAATAATAGCCACCTATTATTAAATTTAAATAGGAGGTAATATTTAATTATAATTAAAATATTAAAATTTTTCGTCCAGAATTAAATGTAGCTGAACATTTTATAATTTGGTTCTAAGATTCGTATCTCTTATGGTATCATTCAACATCGCAGCAGAGTGGTGCAGTGGAAGCGTGCTGGGCCCATAACCCAGAGGTCCGTGGATTGAAAGCTCGGTCTGCTAGTGAATGTTTTTAAATATTTACTTTCTGAGAATGATTATATTAAAGACCACAATTAGATTCGCGGATTGCAAAATTTTTTTGTATTTATTTGCTTAATAATCGAATTATGCGTCCAAGCATTGACAATTAAAGAAAACGTGCTTACGAAGATTTAGCATGCCTGTATTCCGAAGTGATTTTATAGTAGCCACCTATTATTAAATTTAAATAAGAGGTGATATTTCCTATTAATTAAAATATTAAAATTTTTCGTCCAGAATTAAAGTAGCTGTACATTTTATAAATGGTTTCTCAACTTCGTATGTCTAATGGTATCATTCAAAACCGCAGCAGAGTGGCGCAGTGGAAGCGTGTTGGGCCCATAACCCACAGGTCCGTGGATCGAAACCACGCTCTGCTAGAGATCGTTTTTGAATACTTAAAAATTCTGAGAATGATTTATTTTAAAGACTACAATTAGATACGCGGATTCCAATTTTTTTTTTGTATTTATTTGCTTGAGAATCGAATTATGCGTCCAAGCATTGACATTTAAAAAAAACGTGCTTACGAAGATTTAGCATGCCTAAAATCCGAAGTGATTTTATAGTAGCCACCTATTATTATATTTAAATAGGAGGAATTATTTAATTATAATTAAAATATTAAAAATTTTCGTCCAGAATTAAAAGTAACTGTACATTTTATAAATAGGTTCTAAGCTTCATATCTCTAATTGTATCATTCAACATCGCAGCAGAGTGGCGCAGTGGAAGCGTGCTGGGCCCATAACCCAGAGGTCCGTGGATCGAAACCACGCTCTGCTAGAGATCGTTTTTAATACTTAAAATTTCTCAGAATGATTTCTTTTAAAGACTACATTTAGATTCACGGATTCCAATATTCTTTTGTATTTATTTTCTTAAGAATCGAATTATGCTTCCAAGTACTGACATTTAAAGAAACGTGCATACGAAGATTTAGCATGCCCAAATTTAGAAGTGATTTAATAATAGCCACCTATTATTAAATTTAAATAGGAGGTGATATTTCCTATTAATTAAAATATTAAAATTTTTCTTCCAGAATTATAGTAGCTGTACTTTTAATAAATAGATTCTCAATTTCGTATCTCTAATGGTATCATTCAACATCGCAGCAGAGTGGCGCAGTGGAAGCGTGCTGGGCCCATAACCCAGAGGTCCGTGGATCGAAACCACGCTCTGCTAGAGATCGTTTCTGAATACTTAAAAATTTTGAGAATGATTTATTTTAAAGACTACAATTAGATTCGCGGATTCCAATATTCTTTTGTATTTATTTTCTTAAGAATCGAACTATGCTTCATTCATACTGACATTTAAAGAAACGTGCATACGAAGATTTAGCATGCCCAAATTCAAAAGTGATTTAATAATAGCCACCTATTATTAAATTTAAATAGGAGGTAATATTTAATTATAATTAAAATATTAAAATTTTTCGTCCAGAATTAAATGTAGCTGAACATTTTATAATTTGGTTCTAAGATTCGTATCTCTTATGGTATCATTCAACATCGCAGCAGAGTGGTGCAGTGGAAGCGTGCTGGGCCCTTAACCCAGAGGTCCGTGGATTGAAAGCACGGTCTGCTAGTGAATGTTTTTAAATATTTACTTTCTGAGAATGATTATATTAAAGACTACAATTAGATTCGCGGATTGAAAAATTTTTTTGTATTTATTTGCTTAATAATTGAATTATGCGTCCAAGCATTGACATTTAAACAAAACGTGCTTACGAACATTTAGCATGCCTAAAATCCGAAGTGATTTTATAGTATTATTATATTTAAATAGGAGGAAATATTTAATTATTAGTAAAATATTAAAAATTTTCGTCCAGAATTAAAAGTAGCTGTACATTTTATAAATAGGTTCTAAGCTTCGTATCTCTAATTGTATCATTCAACATCGCAGCAGAGTGGCGCAGTGGAAGCGTGCTGGGCCCATAACCCAGAGGTCCGTGGATCGAAACCACGCTCTGCTAGAGATCGTTTTTAATACTTAAAATTTCTGAGAATGATTTCTTTTAAAGACTACAATTAGATTCGCGGATTCCAATAATCTTTTGTATTTATTTTCTTAAGAATCGAATTATGCTTCCAAGTATTGACATTTAAAGAAACGTGCATACGAAGATTTAGCATGTCCAAATTCAGAAGTGATTTAATAATAACCACCTATTATTAAATTTAAATAGGAGGTAATATTTAATTATAATTAAAATAATAAAAATTTTCGTCCAGAATTAAAAGTAGCTGAACATTTTATAATTTGGTTCTAAGCTTCGTATCTCTTATGGTATCATTCAACATCGCAGCAGAGTGGCGCAGTGGAAGCGTGCTGGGCCCATAACACAGAGGTCCGTGGATCGAAACCAAGCTCTGCTAGAGATCGTTTTTGAATACTTAAAAATTCTGAGAATGATTTATTTTAAAGAATACAATTTGATACGCGGATTTCAAATTTTTTTTGTATTTATTTGCTTAAGAATCGAATTATGCGTCCAAGCATTGACATTTAAAAAAAACGTGCTTACGAAGATTTAGCATGCCTAAAATCCGAAGTGATTTTATAGTAGCCACCTATTATTATATTTAAATAGGAGGAAATATTTAATTAAAATTAAAATATTAAAAATTTTCGTCCAGAATTAAAAGTAACTGTACATTTTATAAATAGGTTCTAAGCTTCGTATCTCTAATTGTATCATTCAACATCGCAGCAGAGTGGCGCAGTGGAAGCGTGCTGGGCCCATAACCCAGAGGTCCGTGGATCGAAACCACGCTCTGCTAGAGATCGTTTTTAATACTTAAAATTTCTGAGAATGATTTCTTTTAAAGACTACAATTAGATTCGCGGATTCCAATAATCTTTTGTATTTATTTTCTTAAGAATCGAATTATGCTTCCAAGTATTGACATTTAAAGAAACGTGCATACGAAGATTTAGCATGCCCAAATTCAGAAGTGATTTAATAATAACCACCTATTATTAAATTTAAATAGGAGGTAATATTTAATTATAATTAAAATAATAAAAATTTTCGTCCAGAATTAAAAGTAGCTGAACATTTTATAATTTGGTTCTAAGCTTCGTATCTCTTATGGTATCATTCAACATCGCAGCAGAGTGGTGCAGTGGAAGCGTGCTGGGCCCATAACCCAGAGGTCCGTGGATTGAAAGCACGGTCTGCTAGTGAATGTTTTTAAATATTTAAACTTTCTGAGAATGATTATATTAAAAACTACAATCAGATTCGCGAATTGCAAAATTTTTTTGTATTTATTTGCTTAATAATCGAATTATGCGTCCAAGCATTGACAATTAAAGGAACCGTTTTACTAAGATTTAGCATGACCAAATTCCGAAGTGATTTAATAGTATCCACCTTTTATTAAATTTAAATAGGAGGTGATATTTCCTATTAATTAAAATATTAAAATTTTTCGTCCAGAATTATAGTAGCTGTACATTTTATAAATAGGTTCTCAACTTCGTATCTCTAATGGTATCATTCAACATCGCAGCAGAGTGGCGCAGTGAAAGCGTGCTGGGCTATTAACCCAGAGGTCCGTGGATCGAAACCACGCTCTGCTAGAGATCGTTTTTGAATACTTAAAAATTCTGAGAATGATTTATTTTAAAGACTACAATTAGATTCGCGGATTCCAATATACTTTTGTATTTATTTTCTTAAGAATCGAATTATGCTTCCAAGTATTGACATTTAAAGAAACGTGCATACGAAGATTTAGCATGCCCAAATTCAGAAGTGATTTAATAATAACCACCTATTATTAAATTTAAATAGGAGGTAATATTAAATTATAATTAAAATAATAAAAATTTTCGTCCAGAATTAAAAGTAGCTGAACATTTTATAATTTGGTTCTAAGCTTCGTATCTCTTATGGTATCATTCAACATCGCAGCAGAGTGGTGCAGTGGAAGCGTGCTGGGCCCATAACCCAGAGGTCCGTGGATTGAAAGCTCGGTCTGCTAGTGAATGTTTTTAAATATTTACTTTCTGAGAATGATTATATTAAAGACCACAATTAGATTCGCGGATTGCAAAATTTTTTTGTATTTATTTGCTTAATAATCGAATTATGCGTCCAAGCATTGACAATTAAAGAAAACGTGCTTGCGAAGATTTAGCATGCCTGTATTCCGAAGTGATTTTATAGTAGCCACCTATTATTAAATTTTGAATAGGAGGTAATATTTAATTATAATTAAAATATTAAAAATTTTCGTCCAGAATTAAAAGTAGCTGAACATTTTATAATTTGGTTCTAAGCTTCGTATCTCTTATGGTATCATTCAACATCGCAGCAGAGTGGCGCAGTGGAAGCGTGCTGGGCCCATAACCCAGAGGTCCGTGGATTGAAAGCACGGTCCGCTAGTGAATGTTTTTAAATATTTACTTTCTGAGAATGATTATATTAAAGACTACAATTAGATTCGCGGAATGCAAAATTTTTTTGTATTTATTTGCTTAATAATCGAATTATGCGTCCAAGCATTGACAATTAATGAAAACGTTTTACTAAGATTTAGCATCCACAAATTCCGAAGTGATTTATTAGTATCCACCTTTTTTTAAAATTAAATAGGAGGTGATATTTCCTATTAATTAAAATATTAAAATTTTTGTCCAGAATTAAAGTAGCTGTACATTTTATAAATGGTTTCTCAACTTCGTATCTCTAATGGTATCATTCAACATCGCAGCAGAGTGGCGCAGTGGAAGCGTGCTGGGCCCATAACCCAGAGGTCCGTGGATCGAAACCAAGCTCTGCTAGAGATCGTTTTTGAATACTTAAAAATTCTGAGAATGATTTATTTTAAAGACTACAATTTGATACGCGGATTTCAAATTTTTTTTGTATTTATTTGCTTAAGAATCGAATTATGCGTCCAAGCATTGACATTTAAACAAAACGTGTTTACGAAGATTTAGCATGCCTAAAATCCGAAGTGATTTTATAGTAGCCACCTATTATTATATTTAAATAGGAGGAAATATTTAATTATAATTAAAATATTAAAAATTTTCGTCCAGAATTAAAAGTAGCTGTATATTTTAAAAATAGGTTCTAAGCTTTGTATCTCTAATTGTATCATTCAACATCGCAGCAGAGTGGCGCAATGGAAGCGTGCTGGGCCCATAACCCAGAGGTCCGTGGATCGAAACCACGCTCTGCTAGAGATCGTTTTTAATACTTAAAATTTCTGAGAATGATTTCTTTTAAAGACTACAATTAGATTCGCGGATTCCAATAATCTTTTGTATTTATTTTCTTAAGAATCGAATTATGCTTCCAAGTACTGACATTTAAAGAAACGTGCATACGAAAATTTAGCTTGCCCAAATTCAGAAGTGATTTAATAATAGCCACCTATTATTAAATTTAAATAGGAGGTAATATTTAATTATAATTAAAATATTAAAAATTTTCGTCCAGAATTAAAAGTAGCTGAACATTTTATAATTTGGTTCTAAGCTTCGTATGTATCTCTTATAGTACCATTCAACATCGCAGCAGAGTAGTGCAGTGGAAGCGTGCTGGGCCCATAACCCAGAGGTCCGTGGATTAAAAGCACGGCCTGCTAGTGAATGTTTTTAAATATTTAAACTTTCTGAGAATGATTATATTAAAAACTACAATTAGATTCGCGAATTGCAAAATTTTTTAGTATTTATTTGCTTAATTATCGAATTATGCGTCCAAGCATTGACAATTAAAGAGAACGTTTTACTAAGATTTAGCATGCCCAAATTCCGAAGTGATTTAATAGTATCCACCTTTTAATAAATTTAAATAGGAGGTGATATTTCCTATTAATTAAAATATTAAAATTTTTCGCCCAGAATTATAGTAGCTGTACATTTTATAAATAGGTTCTCAACTTCGTATCTCTAATGGTATCATTCAACATTGCAGCAGAGTGGCGCAGTGGAAGCGTGCTGGGCCCATAACCCAGAGGTTCGTGGATCGAAACCACGCTCTGCTAGAGATCGTTTTTGAATACTTCAAAATTCTGAGAATGATTTATTTTAAAGACTAACATTAGATTCGCGGTATCCAAAATTCTTTTGAATTTATTTGCTTAAGAATCGAATTATTCTACCAAGTACTGACATTTAAAGGAAACGTACATACGAAGATTTAGCATGCTCAAATTCCGAAGTGATTTAATAATAGCCACCTATTATTAAATTTAAATAGGGGGTGATATTTCCTATTAATTAAAGTATTAAAATTTTTCTTCCAGAATTATATTAGCTGTACATTTAATAAATAGGCTCTCAACTTCGTATCTCTAATGGTTCAACATCGCAGCAGAGTGGCGCAGTGGAAGCGTGTTGGGCCCATAACACAGAGGTCCGTGGATCGAAACCACGCTCTGCTAGAGATCGTTTCTGAATACTTAAAAATTTTGAGAATGATTTATTTTAAAGACTACAATTAGAATCGCGGATTCCAATATTCTTTTGTATTTATTTTCTTAAGAATCTAACTATGCTTCATTCATACTGACATTTAAAGAAACGTGCATAGGAAGATTTAGCATGCCCAAATTCAGAAGTGATTTAATAATAACCACCTATTATTAAATTTAAATAGGAGGTAATATTTAATTATAATTAAAATAATAAAAATTTTCGTCCAGAATTAAAAGTAGCTGAACATTTTATAATTTGGTTCTAAGCTTCGTATCTCTTATGGTATCATTCAACATCGCAGCAGAGTGGTGCAGTGGAAGCTTGCTGGGCCCATAACCCAGAGGTCCGTGGATTGAAAGCACGGTCTGCTAGTGAATGTTTTTAAATATTTAAACTTTCTGAGAATGATTATATTAAAAACTACAATTAGATTCGCGAATTGCAAAATTTTTTTGTATTTATTTGCTTAATAATCGAATTATGCGTCCAAGCATTGACAATTAAAGAAACCGTTTTACTAAGATTAAGCATGCCCAAATTCCGAAGTGATTTAATAGTATCCACCTTTTATTAAATTTAAATAGGAGGTGATATTTCCTATTAATTAAAATATTAAAATTTTTCGTCCAGAATTATAGTAGCTGTACATTTTATATTATTAGGTTCTCAACTTCGTATCTCTAATGGTATCATTCAACATCGCAGCAGAGTGGCGCAGTGGAAGCGTGCTGGGCCCAGAGGTCCGTGGATCGAAACCACGCTCTGCTAGAGATCGATTTTGAATACTTAAAAATTCTGAGAATGATTTATTTTAAAGATTACAATTAGATTCGCGGATTCCAATATTCTTTTTTATTTATTTTCTTAAGAATCGAACTATGCTTCCAAGTACTGACATTTAAAGAAACGTACATACGAAGATTTAGCATGCCCAAATTCCGAAGTGATTTAATAATAGCCACCTATTATTAAATTTAAATAGGAGGTAATATTTAATTATAATTAAAATATTAAAATTTTTCGTCCAGAATTAAATGTAGCTGAACATTTTATAATTTGGTTCTAAGATTCGTATCTCTTATGGTATCATTCAACATCGCAGCAGAGTGGTGCAGTGGAAGCGTGCTGGGCCCATAACCCAGAGGTCCGTGGATTGAAAGCTCGGTCTGCTAGTGAATGTTTTTAAATATTTACTTTCTGAGAATGATTATATTAAAGACCACAATTAGATTCGCGGATTGCAAAATTTTTTTGTATTTATTTGCTTAATAATCGAATTATGCGTCCAAGCATTGACAATTAAAGAAAACGTGCTTACGAAGATTTAGCATGCCTGTATTCCGAAGTGATTTTATAGTAGCCACCTATTATTAAATTTAAATAAGAGGTGATATTTCCTATTAATTAAAATATTAAAATTTTTCGTCCAGAATTAAAGTAGCTGTACATTTTATAAATGGTTTCTCAACTTCGTATGTCTAATGGTATCATTCAAAACCGCAGCAGAGTGGCGCAGTG
Source organism: Amaurobius ferox (assembly GCA_951213105.1). Classification (NCBI taxonomy): domain Eukaryota; kingdom Metazoa; phylum Arthropoda; class Arachnida; order Araneae; family Amaurobiidae; genus Amaurobius; species Amaurobius ferox. Next base: position 147,421,816 of record OX578138.1, read on the forward strand.
GAAGCGTGCGGGGCCCATAACCCACAGTTCCGTGGATCGAAACCACGCTCTGCTAGAGATCGTTTTTGAATACTTAAAAATTCTGAGAATGATTTATTTTAAAGACTACAATTAGATACGCGGATTCCAATTTTTTTTTTGTATTTATTTGCTTGAGAATCGAATTATGCGTCCAAGCATTGACATTTAAAAAAAACGTGCTTACGAAGATTTAGCATGCCTAAAATCCGAAGTGATTTTATAGTAGCCACCTATTATTATATTTAAATAGGAGGAATTATTTAATTATAATTAAAATATTAAAAATTTTCGTCCAGAATTAAAAGTAACTGTACATTTTATAAATAGGTTCTAAGCTTCATATCTCTAATTGTATCATTCAACATCGCAGCAGAGTGGCGCAGTGGAAGCGTGCTGGGCCCATAACCCAGAGGTCCGTGGATCGAAACCACGCTCTGCTAGAGATCGTTTTTAATACTTAAAATTTCTCAGAATGATTTCTTTTAAAGACTACATTTAGATTCACGGATTCCAATATTCTTTTGTATTTATTTTCTTAAGAATCGAATTATGCTTCCAAGTACTGACATTTAAAGAAACGTGCATACGAAGATTTAGCATGCCCAAATTTAGAAGTGATTTAATAATAGCCACCTATTATTAAATTTAAATAGGAGGTGATATTTCCTATTAATTAAAATATTAAAATTTTTCTTCCAGAATTATAGTAGCTGTACTTTTAATAAATAGATTCTCAATTTCGTATCTCTAATGGTATCATTCAACATCGCAGCAGAGTGGCGCAGTGGAAGCGTGCTGGGCCCATAACCCAGAGGTCCGTGGATCGAAACCACGCTCTGCTAGAGATCGTTTCTGAATACTTAAAAATTTTGAGAATGATTTATTTTAAAGACTACAATTAGATTCGCGGATTCCAATATTCTTTTGTATTTATTTTCTTAAGAATCGAACTATGCTTCATTCATACTGACATTTAAAGAAACGTGCATACGAAGATTTAGCATGCCCAAATTCAAAAGTGATTTAATAATAGCCACCTATTATTAAATTTAAATAGGAGGTAATATTTAATTATAATTAAAATATTAAAATTTTTCGTCCAGAATTAAATGTAGCTGAACATTTTATAATTTGGTTCTAAGATTCGTATCTCTTATGGTATCATTCAACATCGCAGCAGAGTGGTGCAGTGGAAGCGTGCTGGGCCCTTAACCCAGAGGTCCGTGGATTGAAAGCACGGTCTGCTAGTGAATGTTTTTAAATATTTACTTTCTGAGAATGATTATATTAAAGACTACAATTAGATTCGCGGATTGAAAAATTTTTTTGTATTTATTTGCTTAATAATTGAATTATGCGTCCAAGCATTGACATTTAAACAAAACGTGCTTACGAACATTTAGCATGCCTAAAATCCGAAGTGATTTTATAGTATTATTATATTTAAATAGGAGGAAATATTTAATTATTAGTAAAATATTAAAAATTTTCGTCCAGAATTAAAAGTAGCTGTACATTTTATAAATAGGTTCTAAGCTTCGTATCTCTAATTGTATCATTCAACATCGCAGCAGAGTGGCGCAGTGGAAGCGTGCTGGGCCCATAACCCAGAGGTCCGTGGATCGAAACCACGCTCTGCTAGAGATCGTTTTTAATACTTAAAATTTCTGAGAATGATTTCTTTTAAAGACTACAATTAGATTCGCGGATTCCAATAATCTTTTGTATTTATTTTCTTAAGAATCGAATTATGCTTCCAAGTATTGACATTTAAAGAAACGTGCATACGAAGATTTAGCATGTCCAAATTCAGAAGTGATTTAATAATAACCACCTATTATTAAATTTAAATAGGAGGTAATATTTAATTATAATTAAAATAATAAAAATTTTCGTCCAGAATTAAAAGTAGCTGAACATTTTATAATTTGGTTCTAAGCTTCGTATCTCTTATGGTATCATTCAACATCGCAGCAGAGTGGCGCAGTGGAAGCGTGCTGGGCCCATAACACAGAGGTCCGTGGATCGAAACCAAGCTCTGCTAGAGATCGTTTTTGAATACTTAAAAATTCTGAGAATGATTTATTTTAAAGAATACAATTTGATACGCGGATTTCAAATTTTTTTTGTATTTATTTGCTTAAGAATCGAATTATGCGTCCAAGCATTGACATTTAAAAAAAACGTGCTTACGAAGATTTAGCATGCCTAAAATCCGAAGTGATTTTATAGTAGCCACCTATTATTATATTTAAATAGGAGGAAATATTTAATTAAAATTAAAATATTAAAAATTTTCGTCCAGAATTAAAAGTAACTGTACATTTTATAAATAGGTTCTAAGCTTCGTATCTCTAATTGTATCATTCAACATCGCAGCAGAGTGGCGCAGTGGAAGCGTGCTGGGCCCATAACCCAGAGGTCCGTGGATCGAAACCACGCTCTGCTAGAGATCGTTTTTAATACTTAAAATTTCTGAGAATGATTTCTTTTAAAGACTACAATTAGATTCGCGGATTCCAATAATCTTTTGTATTTATTTTCTTAAGAATCGAATTATGCTTCCAAGTATTGACATTTAAAGAAACGTGCATACGAAGATTTAGCATGCCCAAATTCAGAAGTGATTTAATAATAACCACCTATTATTAAATTTAAATAGGAGGTAATATTTAATTATAATTAAAATAATAAAAATTTTCGTCCAGAATTAAAAGTAGCTGAACATTTTATAATTTGGTTCTAAGCTTCGTATCTCTTATGGTATCATTCAACATCGCAGCAGAGTGGTGCAGTGGAAGCGTGCTGGGCCCATAACCCAGAGGTCCGTGGATTGAAAGCACGGTCTGCTAGTGAATGTTTTTAAATATTTAAACTTTCTGAGAATGATTATATTAAAAACTACAATCAGATTCGCGAATTGCAAAATTTTTTTGTATTTATTTGCTTAATAATCGAATTATGCGTCCAAGCATTGACAATTAAAGGAACCGTTTTACTAAGATTTAGCATGACCAAATTCCGAAGTGATTTAATAGTATCCACCTTTTATTAAATTTAAATAGGAGGTGATATTTCCTATTAATTAAAATATTAAAATTTTTCGTCCAGAATTATAGTAGCTGTACATTTTATAAATAGGTTCTCAACTTCGTATCTCTAATGGTATCATTCAACATCGCAGCAGAGTGGCGCAGTGAAAGCGTGCTGGGCTATTAACCCAGAGGTCCGTGGATCGAAACCACGCTCTGCTAGAGATCGTTTTTGAATACTTAAAAATTCTGAGAATGATTTATTTTAAAGACTACAATTAGATTCGCGGATTCCAATATACTTTTGTATTTATTTTCTTAAGAATCGAATTATGCTTCCAAGTATTGACATTTAAAGAAACGTGCATACGAAGATTTAGCATGCCCAAATTCAGAAGTGATTTAATAATAACCACCTATTATTAAATTTAAATAGGAGGTAATATTAAATTATAATTAAAATAATAAAAATTTTCGTCCAGAATTAAAAGTAGCTGAACATTTTATAATTTGGTTCTAAGCTTCGTATCTCTTATGGTATCATTCAACATCGCAGCAGAGTGGTGCAGTGGAAGCGTGCTGGGCCCATAACCCAGAGGTCCGTGGATTGAAAGCTCGGTCTGCTAGTGAATGTTTTTAAATATTTACTTTCTGAGAATGATTATATTAAAGACCACAATTAGATTCGCGGATTGCAAAATTTTTTTGTATTTATTTGCTTAATAATCGAATTATGCGTCCAAGCATTGACAATTAAAGAAAACGTGCTTGCGAAGATTTAGCATGCCTGTATTCCGAAGTGATTTTATAGTAGCCACCTATTATTAAATTTTGAATAGGAGGTAATATTTAATTATAATTAAAATATTAAAAATTTTCGTCCAGAATTAAAAGTAGCTGAACATTTTATAATTTGGTTCTAAGCTTCGTATCTCTTATGGTATCATTCAACATCGCAGCAGAGTGGCGCAGTGGAAGCGTGCTGGGCCCATAACCCAGAGGTCCGTGGATTGAAAGCACGGTCCGCTAGTGAATGTTTTTAAATATTTACTTTCTGAGAATGATTATATTAAAGACTACAATTAGATTCGCGGAATGCAAAATTTTTTTGTATTTATTTGCTTAATAATCGAATTATGCGTCCAAGCATTGACAATTAATGAAAACGTTTTACTAAGATTTAGCATCCACAAATTCCGAAGTGATTTATTAGTATCCACCTTTTTTTAAAATTAAATAGGAGGTGATATTTCCTATTAATTAAAATATTAAAATTTTTGTCCAGAATTAAAGTAGCTGTACATTTTATAAATGGTTTCTCAACTTCGTATCTCTAATGGTATCATTCAACATCGCAGCAGAGTGGCGCAGTGGAAGCGTGCTGGGCCCATAACCCAGAGGTCCGTGGATCGAAACCAAGCTCTGCTAGAGATCGTTTTTGAATACTTAAAAATTCTGAGAATGATTTATTTTAAAGACTACAATTTGATACGCGGATTTCAAATTTTTTTTGTATTTATTTGCTTAAGAATCGAATTATGCGTCCAAGCATTGACATTTAAACAAAACGTGTTTACGAAGATTTAGCATGCCTAAAATCCGAAGTGATTTTATAGTAGCCACCTATTATTATATTTAAATAGGAGGAAATATTTAATTATAATTAAAATATTAAAAATTTTCGTCCAGAATTAAAAGTAGCTGTATATTTTAAAAATAGGTTCTAAGCTTTGTATCTCTAATTGTATCATTCAACATCGCAGCAGAGTGGCGCAATGGAAGCGTGCTGGGCCCATAACCCAGAGGTCCGTGGGTCGAAACCACGCTCTGCTAGAGATCGTTTTTAATACTTAAAATTTCTGAGAATGATTTCTTTTAAAGACTACAATTAGATTCGCGGATTCCAATAATCTTTTGTATTTATTTTCTTAAGAATCGAATTATGCTTCCAAGTACTGACATTTAAAGAAACGTGCATACGAAAATTTAGCTTGCCCAAATTCAGAAGTGATTTAATAATAGCCACCTATTATTAAATTTAAATAGGAGGTAATATTTAATTATAATTAAAATATTAAAAATTTTCGTCCAGAATTAAAAGTAGCTGAACATTTTATAATTTGGTTCTAAGCTTCGTATGTATCTCTTATAGTACCATTCAACATCGCAGCAGAGTAGTGCAGTGGAAGCGTGCTGGGCCCATAACCCAGAGGTCCGTGGATTAAAAGCACGGCCTGCTAGTGAATGTTTTTAAATATTTAAACTTTCTGAGAATGATTATATTAAAAACTACAATTAGATTCGCGAATTGCAAAATTTTTTAGTATTTATTTGCTTAATTATCGAATTATGCGTCCAAGCATTGACAATTAAAGAGAACGTTTTACTAAGATTTAGCATGCCCAAATTCCGAAGTGATTTAATAGTATCCACCTTTTAATAAATTTAAATAGGAGGTGATATTTCCTATTAATTAAAATATTAAAATTTTTCGCCCAGAATTATAGTAGCTGTACATTTTATAAATAGGTTCTCAACTTCGTATCTCTAATGGTATCATTCAACATTGCAGCAGAGTGGCGCAGTGGAAGCGTGCTGGGCCCATAACCCAGAGGTTCGTGGATCGAAACCACGCTCTGCTAGAGATCGTTTTTGAATACTTCAAAATTCTGAGAATGATTTATTTTAAAGACTAACATTAGATTCGCGGTATCCAAAATTCTTTTGAATTTATTTGCTTAAGAATCGAATTATTCTACCAAGTACTGACATTTAAAGGAAACGTACATACGAAGATTTAGCATGCTCAAATTCCGAAGTGATTTAATAATAGTCACCTATTATTAAATTTAAATTATAGGTGATATATTATTAATATTTAAATATTAAATATTTTCGTCCTGAATCTGTAATTTTTATGAATAGATTCTAAGCTTCCTATCTCTAATTGTATCTTTCAACATCGCAGCAGAGTGGCGCAGTGGAAGCGTGCTGGGCCCATAACCCAGAGGTCCGTGGATTGAAAGCCCGCTCTGCTAGAATACGTTCTTGAATACTTTAAAATTCTGAGAATGATTATATTAATGACTACAATTAGATTCGCGGATTCCAAATTTTTTTTGTATTTAATTGCTTAAGAATCGAATTATGCGTCCAACAATTGACATTTAAACAAAACGTGCTTACGAAGATTTAGCATGCCTATATTCCGAAGTGATTTTATAGTAGCCACCTATTTTTAAATTTAAATAAGAGGTAATATTTATTTATAATTAAAATATTAAAAATTTTCGTCCAGAATTAAAAGTAGCTGTACATTTTATAAATAGGTTCTAAGCTTCGTATCTCTAATTGTATCATTCGACATCGCAGCACAGTGGCGCAGTGGAAGGGTGCTGGGCCCGTAACCCAGAGGTCCGTGGATCGAAACCACGATCTGCTAGAGATCGTTTTTAATACTTAAAATTTCTGAGAATGATTTCTTTTAAAGACTACAATTAGATTCGCGGATTCCAATATTCTTTTGTATTTATATTCTTAAGAATCGAATTATGTTTCCAAGTACTGACATTTAAAGAAACGTGCATACGAAAATTTAGCATGCCCAAATTCAGAAGTGATTTAATAATAGCTCCCTATTATTAAATTTAAATAGGAGGTAATATTTAATTATAATTAAAATATTAAAAATTTTCGTCAGGAATTAAAAGTAGCTGAACATTTTATAATTTGGTTCTAAATTCGTATCTCTTATGGTATCATTCAACATCGCAGCAGAGTGGTGCAGTGGAAGCGTGCTGGGCCCATAACCCAGAGGTCCGTGGATTGAAAGCACGGCCTGCTAGTGAATGTTTTTAAATATTTAAACTTTCTGAGAATGATTATATTAAAAACTACAATTAGATTCGCGAATTGCAAAATTTTTTAGTATTTATTTGCTTAATAATCGAATTATGCGTCCAAGCATTGACAATTAAAGAAACCGTTTTACTAAGATTTAGCATGCCCAAATTCCGAAGTGATTTAATAGTATCCACCTTTTATTAAATTTAAATAGGAGGTGATATTTCCTATTAACTAAAATATTAAAATTTTTCTTCCAGAATTATAGTAGCTGTACATTTTATAAATAGGTTCTCAACTTCGTATCTCTAATGGTATCATTCAACATCGCAGCAGAGTGGCGCAGTGGAAGCGTGCTGGGCCCATAACCCAGAGGTCCGTGGATCAAACCACGCTGTGCTAGAGATCGTTTTTGAATACTTAAAAATTTTGAGAATGATTTATTTTAAAGACTACAATTAGATTCGCGGATTCCAATATTCTTTTGTATTTATTTTCTTAAAAATCGAATTATGCTTCCAAGTACTGACATTTAAAAAACTTGCATACGAAGATTTAGCATGCCCAAATTCCGAAGTGATTTAATAATAGCCACCTATTATTAAATTTAAATAGGAGGTAATATTTAATTATAATTAAAATATTAAAAATTTTCGTCCAGAATTAAAAGTAGCTGAACATTTTATAATTTGGTTCTGAGATTCGTATCTCTTATGGTATCATTCAACATCGCAGCAGAGTGGTGCAGTGGAAGCGTGGTGGGCCCGTAACCCAGAGGTCCGTGGATTGAAAGCACGGTCTGCTAGTGAATGTTTTTAAATATTTACTTTCTGAGAATGATTATATTAAAGACTACAATTAGACTCGCGGATTGCAAAATTTTTTTGTATTTATTTGCTTAATAATCGAATTATGCGTCCAAGCATTGACAATTAAAGAAAATGTTTTACTAAGATTTAGCATGCCCAAATTCCGAAGTGATTTAATAGTATCCACCTTTTATTAAATATAAATAGGAGGTGATATTTCCTATTAATTAAAATATTAAAATTTTTCGTCCAGAATTAAAGTAGCTGTACATTTTATAAATGGTTTCTCAACTTCGTATCTCTAATGGTATCATTCAACTTCGCAGCAGAGTGGCGCAGTGGAAGCGTGCTGGGCCCATAACCCAGAGGTCCGTGGATCGAAACCACGCTCTGCTAGAGATCGTTTTTGAATACTTAAAAATTCAGAGAATGATTTATTTTAAAGACTACAATTAGATACGCGGATTCCAAATTTTTTTTGTATTTATTTGCTTAAGAATCGAATTATGCGTCCAAGCATTGACATTTAAACAAAACGTGCTTACGAAGATTTAGCATGCCTAAAATCCGAAGTGATTTTATAGTAGCCACCTATTATTATATTTAAATAGGAGGAAATATTTAATTATAATTAAAATATTAAAAATTTTCGTCCAGAATTAAAAGTAGCTGTATATTTTATAAATAGGTTATAAGCTTCTTATCTCTAATTGTAACATTCAACATCGCAGCAGAGTGGCGCAGTGGAAGCGTGCTGTGCCCATAACCCAGAGGTCCGTGGATCGAAACCACGCTCTGCTAGAGATCGTTTTTAATACTTAAAATTTCTGAGAATGATTTCTTTTAAAGACTACAATTAGATTCGCGGATTCCAATATTCTTTTGTATTTATTTTCTTAAGAATCGAATTATGCTTCCAAGTACTGACATTTAACGAAACGTGCATACGAAAATGTAGCATGCCCAAATTCAGAAGTGTTTAATAATAGCCACCTATTATTAAATTTAAATAGGAGGTAATATTTAATTATAATTAAAATATTAAAAATTTTCGTCCAGAATTAAAAGTAGCTGAACATTTTGTAATTTGGTTCTAAGATTCGTATCTCTTATGGTATCATTCAACATCGCAGCAGAGTGGTGCAGTGGAAACGTGCTGGGCCCGTAACCCAGAGGTCCGTGGATTGAAAGCACGGTCTGCTAGTGAATGTTTTTAAATATTTACTTTCTGAGAATGATTATATTAAAGACTACAATTAGATTCGCGGATTGCAAAATTTTTTTGTATTTATTTGCTTAATAATCGAATTATGCGTCCAAGCATTGACAATTAAAGAAAATGTTTTACTAAGATTTAGCATGCACAAATTCCGAATTGATTTAATAGTATCCACCTTTTATTAAATATAAATAGGAGGTGATATTTCCTATTAATTAAAATATTAAAATTTTTCGTCCAGAATTAAAGTAGCTGTACATTTTATAAATGGTTTCTCAACTTCGTATCTCTACTGGTATCATTCAACTTCGCAGCAGAGTGGCGCAGTGGAAGCGTGCTGGGCCCATAACCCAGAGGTCCGTGGATCGAAACCACGCTCTGCTAGAGATCGTTTTTGAATACTTAAAAATTCAGAGAATGATTTATTTTAAAGACTACAATTAGATACGCGGATTCCAAATTTTTTTTGTATTTATTTGCTTAAGAATCGAATTATGCGTCCAAGCATTGACATTTAAACAAAACGTGCTTACGAAGATTTAGCATGCCTAAAATCCGAAGTGATTTTATAGTAGCCACCTATTATTATATTTAAATATGAGGAAATATTTAATTATAATTAAAATATTAAAAATTTTCGTCCCAGAATTAAAAGTAGCTGTGCATTTTATAAATAGGTTCTAAGCTTCTTATCTCTAATTGTAACATTCAACATCGCAGCAGAGTGGCGCAGTGGAAGCGTGCAGGGCCCATAATCCAGAGGTCCGTGGATCGAAACCACGCTCTGCTAGAGATCGTTTTTAATACTTAAAATTTCTGAGAATGATTTCTTTTAAAGACTACAATTAGATTCGCGGAGTCCAATATTCTTTTGTATTTATTTTCTTAAGAATCGTATTATGCTTCCAAGTACTGTCATTTAAAGAAACGTGCATACGAAAATTTAGCTTGTTCAAATTCAGAAGTGATTTAATAATAGCCACCTATTATTAAATTTAAATAGGAGGTAATATTTAATTATAATTAAAATATTAAAAATTTTCGTCCAGAATTAAAAGTAGCTGAACATTTTATACTTTGGTTCTAAGCTTCGTATCTCTTATGGTATCATTCAACATCGCAGCAGAGTGGTGCAGTGGAAGCGTGCTGGGCCCATAACCCAGAGGTCCGTGGATTAAAAGCACGGCCTGCTAGTGAATGTTTTTAAATATTTAAACTTTCTGAGAATGATTATATTAAAAACTACAATTAGATTCGCGAATTGCAAAATTTTTTAGTATTTATTTGCTTAATAATCGAATTATGCGTCCAAGCATTGACAATTAAAGAGAACGTTTTACAAAGATTTAGCATGCCCAAATTCCGAAGTGATTTAATAGTATCCACCTTTTATTAAATTTAAATAGGAGGTGATATTTCCTATTAATTAAAATATTAAAATTTTTCGTCCAGAATTATAGTAGCTGTACATTTTATAAATAGGTTCTCAACTTCGTATCTCTAATGGTATCATTCAACATCGCAGCAGAGTGGCGCAGTGGAAGCGTGGTGGGCCCATAACCCAGCGGTCCGTGGATCGAAACCACGCTCTGCTAGAGATCGTTTTTGAATACTTAAAAATTTTGAGAATGATTTATTTTAAAGACTACAATTAGATTCGCGGATTCCAATATTCTTTTGTATTTATTTTCTTAAGAATCGAATTATGCGTCCAAGCACTGACATTTAAACAAAACGTGCTTACGAAGATTTAGCATGCCTAAAATCCGAAGTGATTTTATAGTAGCCACCTATTATTATATTTAAATAGGAGGAAATATTTAATTATAATTAAAATATTAAAAATTTTCGTCCAGAATTAAAAGTAGCTGTACATTTTATAAATAGGTTCTAAGCTTCGTATCTCTAATTGTATCATTCAACATCGCAGCAGTGTGGCGCAGTGGAAGCGTGCTGGGCCCATAACCCAGAGGTCCGTGGATCGAAACCACGCTCTGCTAGATATCGTTTTTAATACTTAAAATTTCTGAGAATGATTTCTTTTAAAGACTACAATTAGATTCGCGGATTCCAATATTCTTTTGTATTTATTTTCTTAAGAATCGAATTATGCTTCCAAGTACGACATTTAAAGAAACGTGCATACGAAGATTTAGCATGCCCAAATTCAGAAGTGATTTAATAATAGCCACCTATTATTATATTTAAATAGGAGGAAATATTTAATTATAATTAAAATATTAAAAACATTCGTCCAGAATTAAAAGTAACTGTACATTTTATAAATAGGTTCTAAGCTTCGTATATCTTATGGTATCTTTCAACATCGCAGCAGAGTGGTGCAGTGGCAGCGTGTTGGGCCCTTAACCCAGAGGTCCGTGGATTGAAAGCACGGTCTGCTAGTAAATGTTTTAAAATATTTAAACTTTCTGAGAGTGATTATATTAAAAACTACAATGAGATTCGCGAATTGCAAAATTTTTTTGTATTTATTTGTTTAATAATCGAATTATGCGTCCAAGCATTGACAATTAAAGAAACCGTTTTACTAAGATTTAGCATGCCCAAATTCCGAAGTGATTTAATAGTATCCACCTTTTATTAAATTTAAATAGGAGGTGATATTTCCTATTAATTAAAATATTAAAATTTTTCGTCCAGAATTAAAGTAGCTGTACATTTTATAAATGGTTTCTCAACTTCGTATCTCTAACGGTATCATTCAACATCGCAGCAGAGTGGCGCAGTGGAAGCGTGCTGGGCCCATAACCCAGAGGTCCGTGGATCGAAACCACGCTCTGCTAGAGATCGTTTTTGAATACTTAAAAATTCTGAGAATGATTTATTTTAAAGACTACAATTAGATACGCGGATTCCAAATTTTTTTTGTATTTATTTGCTTAAGAATCGAATTATGCGTCCAAGCATTGACATTTAAAAAAACGTGCTTACAAAGATTTAGCATGCCTAAAATCCGAAGTGATTTTATAGTAGCCACCTATTATTATATTTAAATAGGAGGAAATATTTAATTATAATTAAAATATTAAAAATTTTCGTCCAGAATTAAAAGTAGCTGTATATTTTAAAAATAGGTTCTAAGCTTTGTATCTCTAATTGTATCATTCAACATCGCAGCAGAGTGGCGCAGTGGAAGCGTGCTGGGCCCATAACCCAGAGGTCCGTGGATCGAAACCACGCTCTGCTAGAGATCGTTTTTAATACTTAAAATTTCTGAGAATGATTTCTTTTAAAGACTACAATTAGATTCGCGGATTCCAATAATCTTTTGTATTTATTTTCTTAAGAATCGAATTATGCTTCCAAGTACTGACATTTAAAGAAACGTGCATACGAAAATTTAGCTTGCCCAAATTCAGAAGTGATTTAATAATAGCCACCTATTATTAAATTTAAATAGGAGGTAATATTTAATTATAATTAAAATATTAAAAATTTTCGTCCAGAATTAAAAGTAGCTGAACATTTTATAATTTGGTTCTAAGCTTCGTATGTATCTCTTATAGTACCATTCAACATCGCAGCAGAGTAGTGCAGTGGAAGCGTGCTGGGCCCATAACCCAGAGGTCCGTGGATTAAAAGCACGGCCTGCTAGTGAATGTTTTTAAATATTTAAACTTTCTGAGAATGATTATATTAAAAACTACAATTAGATTCGCGAATTGCAAAATTTTTTATTATTTATTTGCTTAATTATCGAATTATGCGTCCAAGCATTGACAATTAAAGAGAACGTTTTACTAAGATTTAGCATGCCCAAATTCCGAAGTGATTTAATAGTATCCACCTTTTAATAAATTTAAATAGGAGGTGATATTTCCTATTAATTAAAATATTAAAATTTTTCGCCCAGAATTATAGTAGCTGTACATTTTATAAATAGGTTCTCAACTTCGTATCTCTAATGGTATCATTCAACATTGCAGCAGAGTGGCGCAGTGGAAGCGTGCTGGGCCCATAACCCAGAGGTTCGTGGATCGAAACCACGCTCTGCTAGAGATCGTTTTTGAATACTTCAAAATTCTGAGAATGATTTATTTTAAAGACTAACATTAGATTCGCGGTATCCAAAATTCTTTTGAATTTATTTGCTTAAGAATCGAATTATTCTACCAAGTACTGACATTTAAAGGAAACGTACATACGAAGATTTAGCATGCTCAAATTCCGAAGTGATTTAATAATAGTCACCTATTATTAAATTTAAATTATAGGTGATATATTATTAATATTTAAATATTAAATATTTTCGTCCTGAATCTGTAATTTTTATGAATAGATTCTAAGCTTCCTATCTCTAATTGTATCTTTCAACATCGCAGCAGAGTGGCGCAGTGGAAGCGTGCTGGGCCCATAACCCAGAGGTCCGTGGATCGAAACCACGCTCTGCTAGAGATCGTTTTTAATACTTAAAATTTCTGAGAATGATTTCTTTTAAAGACTACATTTAGATTCGCGGATTCCAATATTCTTTTGTATTTATTTTCTTAAGAATCGAATTATGCTTCCAAGTACTGACATTTAAAGAAACGTGCATACGAAGATTTAGCATGCCCAAATTCAGAAGTGATTTAATAATAGCCACCTATTATTAAATTTAAATAGGAGGTGATATTTCCTATTAATTAAAATATTAAAATTTTTCTTCCAGAATTATAGTAGCTGTACATTTAATAAATAGGTTCTCAACTTCGTATCTCTAATGGTATCATTCAACATCGCAGCAGAGTGGCGCAGTGGAAGCGTGCTGGGCCCATAACCCAGAGGTCCGTGGATTGAAAGCACCGTCTGCTAGTGAATGTTTTTAAATATTTACTTTCTGAGAATGATTATATTAAAGACTACAATTAGATTCGCGGATTGCAAAATTTTTTTGTATTTATTTGCTTAATAATCGAATTATGCGTCCAAGCATTGACAATTAAAGAAAACTTGCTTACGAAGATTTAGCATGCCTGTATTCCGAAGTGATTTTATAGGAGCCACCTATTATTAAATTTAAATAGGAGATAATATTTAATTATAATTAAAATATTAAAAATTTTCGTCCAGAATTAAAAGTAGCTGAACATTTTATAATTTGGTTCTAAGCTTCGTATCTCTTATGGTATCATTCAACATCGCAGCAGAGTGGTGCAATGGAAGCGTGCTAGGCCCATAACCCAGAGGTCCGTGGATCGAAACCACGCTCTGCTAGAGATCGTTTTTGAATACTTAAAAATTTTGAGAATGATTTATTTTAAAGACTACAATTAGATACGCCGATTCCAAATTTTTTTTGTATTTATTTGCTTAAGAATCGAATTATGCGTCCAAGCATTGACATTTAAACAAAACGTGCCTACGAAGATTTAGCATGCCTAAAATCCGAAGTGATTTTATAGTAGCCACCTATTATTATATTTAAATAGGAGGAAATATTTAATTATAATTAAAATATTAAAAATTTGCCTCCAGAATTAAAAGTAGCTGTACATTTTATAAATAGGTTCTAAGCTTCGTATCTCTTATTGTATCATTCAACATCGCAGCAGAGTGGCGCAGTGGAAGCGTGCTGGGCCCATAACCCAGAGGTCCGTGGATCGAAACCACGCTCTGCTAGAGATCGTTTTTAATACTTAAAATTTCTGAGAATGATTTCTTTTAAAGACTACAATCAGATTCGCGGATTCCAATATTATTTTGCATTTATTTTCTTAAGAATCGAATTATGCTTCCAAGTACTGACATTTAAAGAAACGTGCATACGAAGATTTAGCATGCCCAAATTCCGAAGTGATTTAATAATAGCCACCTATTATTAAATTTAAGTAGGAGGTAATATTTAATTATAATTAAAATATTAAAAATTTTCGTCCAGAATTAAAAGTAGCTGAACATTTTATAATTTGGTTCTAAGATTCGTATCTCTTATGGTATCATTCAACATCGCAACAGAGTGGTGCAGTGGAGGCGTGCTGGGCCCATAACCCAGAGGTCCGTGGATCGAAACCACGCTCTGCTAGAGATCGTTTTTGAATACTTAAAAATTCTGAGAATGATTTATTTTAAAGACTACAATTAGATACGCGGATTCCAAATTTTTTTTGTATTTATTTGCTTGAGAATCGAATTATGCGTCCAAGCATTGACATTTAAAAAAAACGTGCTTACGAAGATTTAGCATGCCTAAAATCCGAAGTGATTTTATAGTAGCCACCTATTATTATATTTAAATAGGAGGAAATATTTAATTACAATTAAAATATTAAAAATTTTCGTCCAGAATTAAAATTAACTGTACATTTTATAAATAGGTTCTAAGCTTCGTATCTCTAATTGTATAATTCAACATCGCAGCAGAGTGGCGCAGTGGAAGCGTGCTGGGCCCATAACCCAGAGTTCCGTGGGTCGAAACCACGCTCTGCTAGAGATCGTTTTTAATACTTAAAATTTCTGAGAATGATTTCTTTTAAAGACTACATTTAGATTCACGGATTCCAATATTCTTTTGTATTTATTTTCTTAAGAATCGAATTATGCTTCCAAGTACTGACATTTAAAGAAACGTGCATACGAAGATTTAGCATGCCCAAATTCAGAAGTGATTTAATAATAGCCACCTATTATTAAATTTAAATAGGAGGTGATATTTCCTATTAATTAAAATATTAAAATTTTTCGCCCAGAATTATAGTAGCTGTACATTTTATAAATAGGTTCTCAACTTCGTATCTCTAATGGTATCATTCAACATTGCAGCAGAGTGGCGCAGTGGAAGCGTGCTGGGCCCATAACCCAGAGGTCCGTGGATCGAAACCACGCTCTGCTAGAGATCGTTTCTGAATACTTAAAAATTTTGAGAATGATTTATTTTAAAGACTACAATTAGATTCGCGGATTCCAATATTCTTTTGTATTTATTTTCTTAAGAATCGAACTATGCTTCATTCATACTGACATTTAAAGAAACGTGCATACGAAGATTTAGCATGCCCAAATTCCGAAGTGATTTAATAATAGTCACCTATTATTAAATTTAAATAGGAGGTAATATTTAATTATAATTAAAATATTAAAATTTTTCGTCCAGAATTAAATGTAGCTGAACATTTTATAATTTGGTTCTAAGATTCGTATCTCTTATGGTATCATTCAACATCGCAGCAGAGTGGTGCAATGGAAGCGTGCTGGGCCCATAACCCAGAGGTCCGTGGATTGAAAGCACGGTCTGCTAGTGAATGTTTTTAAATATTTACTTTCTTAGAATGATTATATTAAAGACTACAATTAGATTCGCGGATTGCAAAATTTTTTTGTATTTATTTGCTTAATAATTGAATTATGCCTCCACGCATTGGCAATTAAAGAAAATGTTTTACTAAGATTTAGCATGCCCAAATTCCGAAGTGATTTAATAGTATCCACCTTCCTTTTATTAAATTTAAATAGGAGGTAATATTTCCTATTAATTAAAATATTAAAATTTTTCGTCCAGAATTAAAGTAGCTG
Source organism: Amaurobius ferox (assembly GCA_951213105.1). NCBI lineage: Eukaryota > Metazoa > Arthropoda > Arachnida > Araneae > Amaurobiidae > Amaurobius > Amaurobius ferox. The sequence continues at coordinate 147,438,252 of OX578138.1, forward strand.
TACATTTTATAAATGGTTTCTCAACTTCGTATCTCTAATGGTATCATTCAACATCGCAGCAGAGTCGCGCAGTGGAAGCGTGCTGGGCCCATAACCCAGAGGTCCGTGGATCGAAACCACGCTCTGCTAGAGATCGTTTTTGAATACTTAAAAATTCTGAGAATGATTTATTTTAAAGACTACAATTAGATACGCGGATTCCAAATTTTTTTTGTATTTATTTGCTGAAGAATCGAATTATGCGTCCAAGCACTGACATTTAAACAAAACGTGCTTACGAAGATTTAGCATGCCTAAAATCCGAAGTGATTTTATAGTAGCCACCTATTATTATATTTAAATAGGAGGAAATATTTAATTATAATTAAAATATTTAAAATTTTCGTCCAGAATTAAAAGTAGCTGTACATTTTATAAATAGGTTCTAAGCTTCGTATCTCTAATTGTATCATTCAACATCGCAGCAGAGTGGCGCAGTGGAAGCGTGCTGGGCCCATAACCCAGAGGTCCGTGGATCGAAACCACGCTCTGCTAGATATCGTTTTTAATACTTAAAATTTCTGAGAATGATTTCTTTTAAAGACTACAATTAGATTCGCGGATTTCAATATTCATTTGTATTTATTTTCTTAAGAATCGGATTATGCTTCCAAGTAAGACATTTAAAGAAACGTGCATACGAAGATTTAGCATGCCCAAATTCAGAGGTGATTTAATAATAGCCACCTATTATTAAATTTATATAGGAGGTAATATTTAATTATAATTAAGATATTAAAAATTTTCGTCCAGAATTAAAAGTAGCTGAACATTTTATAATTTGGTTCTAAGCTTCGTATCTCTTATGGTATCATTCAACATCGCAGCATGGTGGTGCAGTGGCAGCGTGCTGGGCCCATAACACAGAGGTCCGTGGATTGAAAGCACGGTCTGCTAGTAAATGTTTTAATATATATAAACTTTCTGAGAATGATTATATTAAAAACTACAATGAGATTCGCGAATTGCAAAATTTTTTTGTATTTATTTGTTTAATAATCGAATTATGCGTCCAAGCATTGACAATTAAAGAAACCGTTTTACTAAGATTTAGCATGCCCAAATTCCGAAGTGATTTAATAGTATCCACCTTTTATTAAATTAAAATAGGAGGTGATATTTCCTATTAATTAAAATATTAAAATTTTTCGTCCAGAATTAAAGTAGCTGTACATTTTATAAATGGTTTCTCAACTTCGTATCTCTAATGGTATCATTCAACACCGCAGCAGAGTGGCGCAGTGGAAGCGTGCTGGGCCCATAACCCAGAGGTCCGTGGGTCGAAACCACGCTCTGCTAGAGATCGTTTCTGAATACTTAAAAATTTTGAGAATGATTTATTTTAAAGACTATAATCGCGGATTCCAATATTCTTTTGTATTTATTTTCTTAAGAATCTAACTATGCTTCATTCATACTGACATTTAAAGAAACGTGCATAGGAAGATTTAGCATGCCCAAATTCAGAAGTGATTTAATAATAACCACCTATTATTAAATTTAAATAGGAGGTAATATTTAATTATAATTAAAATAATAAAAATTTTCGTCCAGAATTAAAAGTAGCTGAACATTTTATAATTTGGTTCTAAGCTTCGTATCTCTTATGGTATCATTCAACATCGCAGCAGAGTGGTGCAGTGGAAGCGTGCTGGGCCCATAACCCAGAGGTCCGTGGATTGAAAGCACGGTCTGCTAGTGAATGTTTTTAAATATTTAAACTTTCTGAGAATGATTATATTAAAAACTACAATTAGATTCGCGAATTGCAAAATTTTTTTGTATTTATTTGCTTAATAATCGAATTATGCGTCCAAGCATTGACAATTAAAGAAAACGTTTTAATAAGATTTAGCATCCACAAATTCCGAAGTGATTTAATAGTATCCACCTTTAATTAAATTTAAATAGGAGGTGATATTTCCTATTAATTAAAATATTAAAATTTTTCGTCCAGAATTAAAGTAGCTGTACATTTTATAAATGGTTTCTCAACTTCGTATGTCTAATGGTATCATTCAAAACCGCAGCAGAGTGGCGCAGTGGAAGCGTGCTGGGCCCATAACCCACAGGTCCGTGGATCGAAACCACGCTCTGCTAGAGATCGTTTTTGAATACTTAAAAATTCTGAGAATGATTTATTTTAAAGACTACAATTAGATACGCGGATTCCAATTTTTTTTTGTATTTATTTGCTTGAGAATCGAATTATGCGTCCAAGTACTGACATTTAAAGAAACGTGCATACGAAGATTTAGCATGCCCAAATTCAAAATTATTTTAATAATAGCCACCTATTATTAAATTTAAATAGGAGGTAATATTTAATTATAATTAAAATATTAAAATTTTTCGTCCAGAATTAAATGTAGCTGAACATTTTATAATTTGGTTCTAAGATTCGTATCTCTTATGGTATCATTCAACATCGCAGCAGAGTGGTGCAGTGGAAGCGTGCTGGGCCCTTAACCCAGAGGTCCGTGGATTGAAAGCACGGTCTGCTAGTGAATGTTTTTAAATATTTACTTTCTGAGAATGATTATATTAAAGACTACAATTAGATTCGCGGATTGAAAAATTTTTTTGTATTTATTTGCTTAATAATCGAATTATGCGTCCAAGCATTGACATTTAAACAAAACGTGCTTACGAAAATTTAGCATGCCTAAAATCCGAAGTGATTTTATAGTAGTCACCTATTATTATATTTAAATAGGAGGAAATATTTAATTATAATTAAAATATTAAAAATTTTCGTCCAGAATTAAAAGTAGCTGTACATTTTATAAATAGGTTCTAAGCTTCGTATCTCTAATTGTATCATTCAACATCGCAGCAGAGTGGCGCAGTGGAAGCGTGCTGGGCCCATAACCCAGAGGTCCGTGGATCGAAACCACGCTCTGCTAGAGATCGTTTTTAATACTTAAAATTTCTGAGAATGATTTCTTTTAAAGACTACAATTAGATTCGCGGATTCCAATAATCTTTTGTATTTATTTTCTTAAGAATCGAATTATGCTTCCAAGTATTGACATTTAAAGAAACGTGCATACGAAGATTTAGCATGCCCAAATTCAGAAGTGATTTAATAATAACCACCTATTATTAAATTTAAATAGGAGGTAATATTTAATTATAATTAAAATAATAAAAATTTTCGTCCAGAATTAAAAGTAGCTGAACATTTTATAATTTGGTTCTAAGCTTCGTATCTCTTATGGTATCATTCAACATCGCAGCAGAGTGGTGCAGTGGAAGCGTGCTGGGCCCATAACCCAGAGGTCCGTGGATTGAAAGCACGGTCTGCTAGTGAATGTTTTTAAATATTTAAACTTTCTGAGAATGATTATATTAAAAACTACAATTAGATTCGCGAATTGCAAAATTTTTTTGTATTTATTTGCTTAATAATCGAATTATGCGTCCAAGCATTGACAATTAAAGAAACCGTTTTACTAAGATTTAGCATGACCAAATTCCGAAGTGATTTAATAGTATCCACCTTTTATTAAATTTAAATAGGAGGTGATATTTCCTATTAATTAAAATATTAAAATTTTTCGTCCTGAATTATAGTAGCTGTACATTTTATAAATAGTTTCTTAACTTCGTATCTCTAATGGTATCATTCAACATCGCAGCAGAGTGGCGCAGTGGAAGCGTGCTGGGCCCATAACCCAGAGGTCCGTGGATCGAAACCACGCTCTGCTAGAGATCGTTTTTGAATACTTAAAAATTCTGAGAATGATTTATTTTAAAGACTACAATTAGATTCGCGGATTCCAATATTCTTTTTTATTTATTTTCTTAAGAATCGAACTATGCTTCCAAGTACTGACATTTAAAGAAACGTGCATACGAAGATTTAGCATGCCCAAATTCCGAAGTGATTTTATAATAGCCACCTATTATTAAATTTAAATAGGAGGTAATATTTAATTATTATTTAAATATTAAAATTTTTCGTCCAGAATTAAATGTAGCTGAACATTTTATAATTTAGTTCTAAGATTCGTATCTCTTTTGGTATCATTCAACATCGCAGCAGAGTGGTGCAGTGGAAGCGTGCTGGGCCCATAACAAAGAGGTCCGTGGATTGAAAGCTCGGTCTGCTAGTGAATGTTTTTAAATATTTACTTTCTGAGAATGATTATATTAAAGACCACAATTAGATTCGCGGATTGCAAAATTTTTTTGTATTTATTTGCTTAATAATCGAATTATGCGTCCAAGCATTGACAATTAAAGAAAACGTGCTTACGAAGATTTAGCATGCCTGTATTCCGAAGTGATTTTATAGTAGCCACCTATTATTAAATTTAAATAGGAGGTAATATTTAATTATAATTAAAATATTAAAAATTTTCGTCCAGAATTAAAAGTAGCTGAACATTTTATAATTTGGTTCTAAGCTTCGTATCTCTTATGGTATCATTCAACATCGCAGCAGAGTGGTGCAGTGGAAGCGTGCTGGGCCCATAACCCAGAGGTCCGTGGATTGAAAGCACGGTCCGCTAGTGAATGTTTTTAAATATTTACTTTCTGAGAAGGATTATATTAAAGACTACAATTAGATTCGCGGAATGCAAAATTTTTTTGTATTTATTTGCTTAATAATCGAATTATGCGTCCAAGCATTGACAATTAAAGAAAACGTTTTAATAAGATTTAGCATCCACAAATTCCGAAGTGATTTAATAGTATCCACCTTTAATTAAATTTAAATAGGAGGTGATATTTCCTATTAATTAAAATATTAAAATTTTTCGTCCAGAATTAAAGTAGCTGTACATTTTATAAATGGTTTCTCAACTTCGTATGTCTAATGGTATCATTCAAAACCGCAGCAGAGTGGCGCAGTGGAAGCGTGCTGGGCCCATAACCCAGAGGTCCGTGGATCGAAACGACGCTCTGCTAGAGATCGTTTTTGAATACTTAAAAATTCTGAGAATGATTTATTTTAAAGACTACAATTAGATACGCGGATTCCAAATTTTTTTTGTATTTATTTGCTTGAGAATCGAATTATGCGTCCAAGCATTGACATTTAAAAAAAACGTGCTTACGAAGATTTAGCATGCCTAAAATCCGAAGTGATTTTATAGTAGCCACCTATTATTATATTTAAATAGGAGGAAATATTTAATTATAATTAAAATATTAAAAATTTTCGTCCAGAATTAAAAGTAACTGTACATTTTATAAATAGGTTCTAAGCTTCGTATCTCTAATTGTATCATTCAACATCGCAGCAGAGTGGCGCAGTGGAAGCGTGCTGGGCCCATAACCCAGAGGTCCGTGGATCGAAACCACGCTCTGCTAGAGATCGTTTTTAATACTTAAAATTTCTGAGAATGATTTCTTTTAAAGACTACATTTAGATTCGCGGATTCCAATATTCTTTTGTATTTATTTTCTTAAGAATCGAATTATGCTTCCAAGTACTGACATTTAAAGAAACGTGCATACGAAGATTTAGCATGCCCAAATTCAGAAGTGATTTAATAATAGCCACCTATTATTAAATTTAAATAGGAGGTAATATTGAATTATAATTAAAATATTAAAATTTTTCTTCCAGAATTATAGTAGCTGTACATTTAATAAATAGGTTCTCAACTTCGTATCTCTAATGGTATCATTCAACATCGCAGCAGAGTGGCGCAGTGGAAGCGTGCTGGGCCCATAACCCAGAGGTCTGTGGATCGAAACCACGCTCTGCTAGAGATCGTTTCTGAATACTTAAAAATTTTGAGAATGATTTATTTTAAAGACTACAATTTGATTCGCGGATTCCAATATTCCTTTGTATTTATTTTCTTAAGAATCGAAATATGCTTCATTCATACTGACATTTAAAGAAACGTGCATACGAAGATTTAGCATGCCCAAATTCAAAAGTGATTTAATAATAGCCACCTATTATTAAATTTAAATAGGAGGTAATATTTAATTATAATTAAAATATTAAAATTTTTCGTCCAGAATTAAATGTAGCTGAACATTTTATAATTTGGTTCTAAGATTCGTATCTCTTATGGTATCATTCAACATCGCAGCAGAGTGGTGCAGTGGAAGCGTGCTGGGCCCATAACCCAGAGGTCCGTGGATCGAAACCACGCTCTGCTAGAGATCGTTTTTGAATACTTAAAAATTCAGAGAATGATTTATTTTAAAGACTACAATTAGATTCGCGGAGTCCAATATTCTTTTGTATTTATTTTCTTAAGAATCGAATTATGCTTCCAAGTACTGTCATTTAAAGAAACGTGCATACGAAAATTTAGCTTGTTCAAATTCAGAAGTGATTTAATAATAGCCACCTATTATTAAATTTAAATAGGAGGTAATATTTAATTATAATTAAAATATTAAAAATTTTCGTCCAGAATTAAAAGTAGCTGAACATTTTATACTTTGGTTCTAAGCTTCGTATCTCTTATGGTATCATTCAACATCGCAGCAGAGTGGTGCAGTGGAAGCGTGCTGGGCCCATAACCCAGAGGTCCGTGGATTAAAAGCACGGCCTGCTAGTGAATGTTTTTAAATATTTAAACTTTCTGAGAATGATTATATTAAAAACTACAATTAGATTCGCGAATTGCAAAATTTTTTAGTATTTATTTGCTTAATAATCGAATTATGCGTCCAAGCATTGACAATTAAAGAGAACGTTTTACAAAGATTTAGCATGCCCAAATTCCGAAGTGATTTAATAGTATCCACCTTTTATTAAATTTAAATAGGAGGTGATATTTCCTATTAATTAAAATATTAAAATTTTTCGTCCAGAATTATAGTAGCTGTACATTTTATAAATAGGTTCTCAACTTCGTATCTCTAATGGTATCATTCAACATCGCAGCAGAGTGGCGCAGTGGAAGCGTGGTGGGCCCATAACCCAGCGGTCCGTGGATCGAAACCACGCTCTGCTAGAGATCGTTTTTGAATACTTAAAAATTTTGAGAATGATTTATTTTAAAGACTACAATTAGATTCGCGGATTCCAATATTCTTTTGTATTTATTTTCTTAAGAATCGAATTATGCGTCCAAGCACTGACATTTAAACAAAACGTGCTTACGAAGATTTAGCATGCCTAAAATCCGAAGTGATTTTATAGTAGCCACCTATTATTATATTTAAATAGGAGGAAATATTTAATTATAATTAAAATATTAAAAATTTTCGTCCAGAATTAAAAGTAGCTGTACATTTTATAAATAGGTTCTAAGCTTCGTATCTCTAATTGTATCATTCAACATCGCAGCAGTGTGGCGCAGTGGAAGCGTGCTGGGCCCATAACCCAGAGGTCCGTGGATCGAAACCACGCTCTGCTAGATATCGTTTTTAATACTTAAAATTTCTGAGAATGATTTCTTTTAAAGACTACAATTAGATTCGCGGATTCCAATATTCTTTTGTATTTATTTTCTTAAGAATCGAATTATGCTTCCAAGTACGACATTTAAAGAAACGTGCATACGAAGATTTAGCATGCCCAAATTCAGAAGTGATTTAATAATAGCCACCTATTATTATATTTAAATAGGAGGAAATATTTAATTATAATTAAAATATTAAAAACATTCGTCCAGAATTAAAAGTAACTGTACATTTTATAAATAGGTTCTAAGCTTCGTATCTCTTATGGTATCTTTCAACATCGCAGCAGAGTGGTGCAGTGGCAGCGTGTTGGGCCCTTAACCCAGAGGTCCGTGGATTGAAAGCACGGTCTGCTAGTAAATGTTTTAAAATATTTAAACTTTCTGAGAGTGATTATATTAAAAACTACAATGAGATTCGCGAATTGCAAAATTTTTTTGTATTTATTTGTTTAATAATCGAATTATGCGTCCAAGCATTGACAATTAAAGAAACCGTTTTACTAAGATTTAGCATGCCCAAATTCCGAAGTGATTTAATAGTATCCACCTTTTATTAAATTTAAATAGGAGGTGATATTTCCTATTAATTAAAATATTAAAATTTTTCGTCCAGAATTAAAGTAGCTGTACATTTTATAAATGGTTTCTCAACTTCGTATCTCTAACGGTATCATTCAACATCGCAGCAGAGTGGCGCAGTGGAAGCGTGCTGGGCCCATAACCCAGAGGTCCGTGGATCGAAACCACGCTCTGCTAGAGATCGTTTTTGAATACTTAAAAATTCTGAGAATGATTTATTTTAAAGACTACAATTAGATACGCGGATTCCAAATTTTTTTTGTATTTATTTGCTTAAGAATCGAGTTATGCGTCCAAGCATTGACATTTAAAAAAACGTGCTTACAAAGATTTAGCATGCCTAAAATCCGAAGTGATTTTATAGTAGCCACCTATTATTATATTTAAATAGGAGGAAATATTTAATTATAATTAAAATATTAAAAATTTTCGTCCAGAATTAAAAGTAGCTGTATATTTTAAAAATAGGTTCTAAGCTTTGTATCTCTAATTGTATCATTCAACATCGCAGCAGAGTGGCGCAGTGGAAGCGTGCTGGGCCCATAACCCAGAGGTCCGTGGATCGAAACCACGCTCTGCTAGAGATCGTTTTTAATACTTAAAATTTCTGAGAATGATTTCTTTTAAAGACTACAATTAGATTCGCGGATTCCAATAATCTTTTGTATTTATTTTCTTAAGAATCGAATTATGCTTCCAAGTACTGACATTTAAAGAAACGTGCATACGAAAATTTAGCTTGCCCAAATTCAGAAGTGATTTAATAATAGCCACCTATTATTAAATTTAAATAGGAGGTAATATTTAATTATAATTAAAATATTAAAAATTTTCGTCCAGAATTAAAAGTAGCTGAACATTTTATAATTTGGTTCTAAGCTTCGTATGTATCTCTTATAGTACCATTCAACATCGCAGCAGAGTAGTGCAGTGGAAGCGTGCTGGGCCCATAACCCAGAGGTCCGTGGATTAAAAGCACGGCCTGCTAGTGAATGTTTTTAAATATTTAAACTTTCTGAGAATGATTATATTAAAAACTACAATTAGATTCGCGAATTGCAAAATTTTTTAGTATTTATTTGCTTAATTATCGAATTATGCGTCCAAGCATTGACAATTAAAGAGAACGTTTTACTAAGATTTAGCATGCCCAAATTCCGAAGTGATTTAATAGTATCCACCTTTTAATAAATTTAAATAGGAGGTGATATTTCCTATTAATTAAAATATTAAAATTTTTCGCCCAGAATTATAGTAGCTGTACATTTTATAAATAGGTTCTCAACTTCGTATCTCTAATGGTATCATTCAACATTGCAGCAGAGTGGCGCAGTGGAAGCGTGCTGGGCCCATAACCCAGAGGTTCGTGGATCGAAACCACGCTCTGCTAGAGATCGTTTTTGAATACTTCAAAATTCTGAGAATGATTTATTTTAAAGACTAACATTAGATTCGCGGTATCCAAAATTATTTTGAATTTATTTGCTTAAGAATCGAATTATTCTACCAAGTACTGACATTTAAAGGAAACGTACATACGAAGATTTAGCATGCTCAAATTCCGAAGTGATTTAATAATAGTCACCTATTATTAAATTTAAATTATAGGTGATATATTATTAATATTTAAATATTAAATATTTTCGTCCTGAATCTGTAATTTTTATGAATAGATTCTAAGCTTCCTATCTCTAATTGTATCTTTCAACATCGCAGCAGAGTGGCGCAGTGGAAGCGTGCTGGGCCCATAACCCAGAGGTCCGTGGATCGAAACCACGCTCTGCTAGAGATCGTTTTTAATACTTAAAATTTCTGAGAATGATTTCTTTTAAAGACTACATTTAGATTCGCGGATTCCAATATTCTTTTGTATTTATTTTCTTAAGAATCGAATTATGCTTCCAAGTACTGACATTTAAAGAAACGTGCATACGAAGATTTAGCATGCCCAAATTCAGAAGTGATTTAATAATAGCCACCTATTATTAAATTTAAATATTAGGTGATATTTCCTATTAATTAAAATATTAAAATTTTTCTTCCAGAATTATAGTAGCTGTACATTTAATAAATAGGTTCTCAACTTCGTATCTCTAATGGTATCATTCAACATCGCAGCAGAGTGGCGCAGTGGAAGCGTGCTGGGCCCATAACCCAGAGGTCCGTGGATTGAAAGCACCGTCTGCTAGTGAATGTTTTTAAATATTTACTTTCTGAGAATGATTATATTAAAGACTACAATTAGATTCGCGGATTGCAAAATTTTTTTGTATTTATTTGCTTAATAATCGAATTATGCGTCCAAGCATTGACAATTAAAGAAAACTTGCTTACGAAGATTTAGCATGCCTGTATTCCGAAGTGATTTTATAGGAGCCACCTATTATTAAATTTAAATAGGAGATAATATTTAATTATAATTAAAATATTAAAAATTTTCGTCCAGAATTAAAAGTAGCTGAACATTTTATAATTTGGTTCTAAGCTTCGTATCTCTTATGGTATCATTCAACATCGCAGCAGAGTGGTGCAGTGGAAGCGTGCTAGGCCCATAACCCAGAGGTCCGTGGATCGAAACCACGCTCTGCTAGAGATCGTTTTTGAATACTTAAAAATTTTGAGAATGATTTATTTTAAAGACTACAATTAGATACGCCGATTCCAAATTTTTTTTGTATTTATTTGCTTAAGAATCGAATTATGCGTCCAAGCATTGACATTTAAACAAAACGTGCCTACGAAGATTTAGCATGCCTAAAATCCGAAGTGATTTTATAGTAGCCACCTATTATTATATTTAAATAGGAGGAAATATTTAATTATAATTAAAATATTAAAAATTTGCCTCCAGAATTAAAAGTAGCTGTACATTTTATAAATAGGTTCTAAGCTTCGTATCTCTTATTGTATCATTCAACATCGCAGCAGAGTGGCGCAGTGGAAGCGTGCTGGGCCCATAACCCAGAGGTCCGTGGATCGAAACCACGCTCTGCTAGAGATCGTTTTTAATACTTAAAATTTCTGAGAATGATTTCTTTTAAAGACTACAATCAGATTCGCGGATTCCAATATTATTTTGCATTTATTTTCTTAAGAATCGAATTATGCTTCCAAGTACTGACATTTAAAGAAACGTGCATACGAAGATTTAGCATGCCCAAATTCCGAAGTGATTTAATAATAGCCACCTATTATTAAATTTAAGTAGGAGGTAATATTTAATTATAATTAAAATATTAAAAATTTTCGTCCAGAATTAAAAGTAGCTGAACATTTTATAATTTGGTTCTAAGATTCGTATCTCTTATGGTATCATTCAACATCGCAACAGAGTGGTGCAGTGGAGGCGTGCTGGGCCCATAACCCAGAGGTCCGTGGATCGAAACCACGCTCTGCTAGAGATCGTTTTTGAATACTTAAAAATTCTGAGAATGATTTATTTTAAAGACTACAATTAGATACGCGGATTCCAAATTTTTTTTGTATTTATTTGCTTGAGAATCGAATTATGCGTCCAAGCATTGACATTTAAAAAAAACGTGCTTACGAAGATTTAGCATGCCTAAAATCCGAAGTGATTTTATAGTAGCCACCTATTATTATATTTAAATAGGAGGAAATATTTAATTACAATTAAAATATTAAAAATTTTCGTCCAGAATTAAAATTAACTGTACATTTTATAAATAGGTTCTAAGCTTCGTATCTCTAATTGTATAATTCAACATCGCAGCAGAGTGGCGCAGTGGAAGCGTGCTGGGCCCATAACCCAGAGTTCCGTGGGTCGAAACCACGCTCTGCTAGAGATCGTTTTTAATACTTAAAATTTCTGAGAATGATTTCTTTTAAAGACTACATTTAGATTCACGGATTCCAATATTCTTTTGTATTTATTTTCTTAAGAATCGAATTATGCTTCCAAGTACTGACATTTAAAGAAACGTGCATACGAAGATTTAGCATGCCTAAATTCAGAAGTGATTTAATAATAGCCACCTATTATTAAATTTAAATAGGAGGTGATATTTCCTATTAATTAAAATATTAAAATTTTTCGCCCAGAATTATAGTAGCTGTACATTTTATAAATAGGTTCTCAACTTCGTATCTCTAATGGTATCATTCAACATTGCAGCAGAGTGGCGCAGTGGAAGCGTGCTGGGCCCATAACCCAGAGGTCCGTGGATCGAAACCACGCTCTGCTAGAGATCGTTTCTGAATACTTAAAAATTTTGAGAATGATTTATTTTAAAGACTACAATTAGATTCGCGGATTCCAATATTCTTTTGTATTTATTTTCTTAAGAATCGAACTATGCTTCATTCATACTGACATTTAAAGAAACGTGCATACGAAGATTTAGCATGCCCAAATTCCGAAGTGATTTAATAATAGTCACCTATTATTAAATTTAAATAGGAGGTAATATTTAATTATAATTAAAATATTAAAATTTTTCGTCCAGAATTAAATGTAGCTGAACATTTTATAATTTGGTTCTAAGATTCGTATCTCTTATGGTATCATTCAACATCGCAGCAGAGTGGTGCAATGGAAGCGTGCTGGGCCCATAACCCAGAGGTCCGTGGATTGAAAGCACGGTCTGCTAGTGAATGTTTTTAAATATTTACTTTCTTAGAATGATTATATTAAAGACTACAATTAGATTCGCGGATTGCAAAATTTTTTTGTATTTATTTGCTTAATAATTGAATTATGCCTCCACGCATTGGCAATTAAAGAAAATGTTTTACTAAGATTTAGCATGCCCAAATTCCGAAGTGATTTAATAGTATCCACCTTCCTTTTATTAAATTTAAATAGGAGGTAATATTTCCTATTAATTAAAATATTAAAATTTTTCGTCCAGAATTAAAGTAGCTGTACATTTTATAAATGGTTTCTCAACTTCGTATCTCTAATGGTATCATTCAACATCGCAGCAGAGTCGCGCAGTGGAAGCGTGCTGGGCCCATAACCCAGAGGTCCGTGGATCGAAACCACGCTCTGCTAGAGATCGTTTTTGAATACTTAAAAATTCTGAGAATGATTTATTTTAAAGACTACAATTAGATACGCGGATTCCAAATTTTTTTTGTATTTATTTGCTGAAGAATCGAATTATGCGTCCAAGCACTGACATTTAAAGAAACGTGCATACGAAGATTTAGCATGCCCAAATTTAGAAGTGATTTAATAATAGCCACCTATTATTAAATTTAAATAGGAGGTGATATTTCCTATTAATTAACGTGCATATTATAAACAAATAATAATTATAAACATAATTATAAACAAAACGTGCTTACGAAGATTTAGCATGCCTAAAATCCGAAGTGATTTTATAGTAGCCACCTATTATTATATTTAAATAGGAGGAAATATTTAATTATAATTAAAATATTTAAAATTTTCGTCCAGAATTAAAAGTAGCTGTACATTTTATAAATAGGTTCTAAGCTTCGTATCTCTAATTGTATCATTCAACATCGCAGCAGAGTGGCGCAGTGGAAGCGTGCTGGGCCCATAACCCAGAGGTCCGTGGATCGAAACCACGCTCTGCTAGATATCGTTTTTAATACTTAAAATTTCTGAGAATGATTTCTTTTAAAGACTACAATTAGATTCGCGGATTTCAATATTCTTTTGTATTTATTTTCTTAAGAATCGGATTATGCTTCCAAGTAAGACATTTAAAGAAACGTGCATACGAAGATTTAGCATGCCCAAATTCAGAGGTGATTTAATAATAGCCACCTATTATTAAATTTATATAGGAGGTAATATTTAATTATAATTAAGATATTAAAAATTTTCGTCCAGAATTAAAAGTAGCTGAACATTTTATAATTTGGTTCTAAGCTTCGTATCTCTTATGGTATCATTCAACATCGCAGCATGGTGGTGCAGTGGCAGCGTGCTGGGCCCATAACACAGAGGTCCGTGGATTGAAAGCACGGTCTGCTAGTAAATGTTTTAATATATATAAACTTTCTGAGAATAATTATATTAAAAACTACAATGAGATTCGCGAATTGCAAAATTTTTTTGTATTTATTTGTTTAATAATCGAATTATGCGTCCAAGCATTGACAATTAAAGAAACCGTTTTACTAAGATTTAGCATGCCCAAATTCCGAAGTGATTTAATAGTATCCACCTTTTATTAAATTAAAATAGGAGGTGATATTTCCTATTAATTAAAATATTAAAATTTTTCGTCCAGAATTAAAGTAGCTGTACATTTTATAAATGGTTTCTCAACTTCGTATCTCTAATGGTATCATTCAACACCGCAGCAGAGTGGCGCAGTGGAAGCGTGCTGGGCCCATAACCCAGAGGTCCGTGGATCGAAACCACGCTCTGCTAGAGATCGTTTCTGAATACTTAAAAATTTTGAGAATGATTTATTTTAAAGACTATAATCGCGGATTCCAATATTCTTTTGTATTTATTTTCTTAAGAATCTAACTATGCTTCATTCATACTGACATTTAAAGAAACGTGCATAGGAAGATTTAGCATGCCCAAATTCAGAAGTGATTTAATAATAACCACCTATTATTAAATTTAAATAGGAGGTAATATTTAATTATAATTAAAATAATAAAAATTTTCGTCCAGAATTAAAAGTAGCTGAACATTTTATAATTTGGTTCTAAGCTTCGTATCTCTTATGGTATCATTCAACATCGCAGCAGAGTGGTGCAGTGGAAGCGTGCTGGGCCCATAACCCAGAGGTCCGTGGATTGAAAGCACGGTCTGCTAGTGAATGTTTTTAAATATTTAAACTTTCTGAGAATGATTATATTAAAAACTACAATTAGATTCGCGAATTGCAAAATTTTTTTGTATTTATTTGCTTAATAATCGAATTATGCGTCCAAGCATTGACAATTAAAGAAAACGTTTTAATAAGATTTAGCATCCACAAATTCCGAAGTGATTTAATAGTATCCACCTTTAATTAAATTTAAATAGGAGGTGATATTTCCTATTAATTAAAATATTAAAATTTTTCGTCCAGAATTAAAGTAGCTGTACATTTTATAAATGGTTTCTCAACTTCGTATGTCTAATGGTATCATTCAAAACCGCAGCAGAGTGGCGCAGTGGAAGCGTGCTGGGCCCATAACCCACAGGTCCGTGGATCGAAACCACGCTCTGCTAGAGATCGTTTTTGAATACTTAAAAATTCTGAGAATGATTTATTTTAAAGACTACAATTAGATACGCGGATTCCAATTTTTTTTTGTATTTATTTGCTTGAGAATCGAATTATGCGTCCAAGTACTGACATTTAAAGAAACGTGCATACGAAGATTTAGCATGCCCAAATTCAAAATTATTTTAATAATAGCCACCTATTATTAAATTTAAATAGGAGGTAATATTTAATTATAATTAAAATATTAAAATTTTTCGTCCAGAATTAAATGTAGCTGAACATTTTATAATTTGGTTCTAAGATTCGTATCTCTTATGGTATCATTCAACATCGCAGCAGAGTGGTGCAGTGGAAGCGTGCTGGGCCCTTAACCCAGAGGTCCGTGGATTGAAAGCACGGTCTGCTAGTGAATGTTTTTAAATATTTACTTTCTGAGAATGATTATATTAAAGACTACAATTAGATTCGCGGATTGAAAAATTTTTTTGTATTTATTTGCTTAATAATCGAATTATGCGTCCAAGCATTGACATTTAAACAAAACGTGCTTACGAAAATTTAGCATGCCTAAAATCCGAAGTGATTTTATAGTAGTCACCTATTATTATATTTAAATAGGAGGAAATATTTAATTATAATTAAAATATTAAAAATTTTCGTCCAGAATTAAAAGTAGCTGTACATTTTATAAATAGGTTCTAAGCTTCGTATCTCTAATTGTATCATTCAACATCGCAGCAGAGTGGCGCAGTGGAAGCGTGCTGGGCCCATAACCCAGAGGTCCGTGGATCGAAACCACGCTCTGCTAGAGATCGTTTTTAATACTTAAAATTTCTGAGAATGATTTCTTTTAAAGACTACAATTAGATTCGCGGATTCCAATAATCTTTTGTATTTATTTTCTTAAGAATCGAATTATGCTTCCAAGTATTGACATTTAAAGAAACGTGCATACGAAGATTTAGCATGCCCAAATTCAGAAGTGATTTAATAATAACCACCTATTATTAAATTTAAATAGGAGGTAATATTTAATTATAATTAAAATAATAAAAATTTTCGTCCAGAATTAAAAGTAGCTGAACATTTTATAATTTGGTTCTAAGCTTCGTATCTCTTATGGTATCATTCAACATCGCAGCAGAGTGGTGCAGTGGAAGCGTGCTGGGCCCATAACCCAGAGGTCCGTGGATTGAAAGCACGGTCTGCTAGTGAATGTTTTTAAATATTTAAACTTTCTGAGAATGATTATATTAAAAACTACAATTAGATTCGCGAATTGCAAAATTTTTTTGTATTTATTTGCTTAATAATCGAATTATGCGTCCAAGCATTGACAATTAAAGAAACCGTTTTACTAAGATTTAGCATGACCAAATTCCGAAGTGATTTAATAGTATCCACCTTTTATTAAATTTAAATAGGAGGTGATATTTCCTATTAATTAAAATATTAAAATTTTTCGTCCTGAATTATAGTAGCTGTACATTTTATAAATAGTTTCTTAACTTCGTATCTCTAATGGTATCATTCAACATCGCAGCAGAGTGGCGCAGTGGAAGCGTGCTGGGCCCATAACAAAGAGGTCCGTGGATTGAAAGCTCGGTCTGCTAGTGAATGTTTTTAAATATTTACTTTCTGAGAATGATTATATTAAAGACCACAATTAGATTCGCGGATTGCAAAATTTTTTTGTATTTATTTGCTTAATAATCGAATTATGCGTCCAAGCATTGACAATTAAAGAAAACGTGCTTACGAAGATTTAGCATGCCTGTATTCCGAAGTGATTTTATAGTAGCCACCTATTATTAAATTTAAATAGGAGGTAATATTTAATTATAATTAAAATATTAAAAATTTTCGTCCAGAATTAAAAGTAGCTGAACATTTTATAATTTGGTTCTAAGCTTCGTATCTCTTATGGTATCATTCAACATCGCAGCAGAGTGGTGCAGTGGAAGCGTGCTGGGCCCATAACCCAGAGGTCCGTGGATTGAAAGCACGGTCCGCTAGTGAATGTTTTTAAATATTTACTTTCTGAGAAGGATTATATTAAAGACTACAATTAGATTCGCGGAATGCAAAATTTTTTTGTATTTATTTGCTTAATAATCGAATTATGCGTCCAAGCATTGACAATTAAAGAAAACGTTTTAATAAGATTTAGCATCCACAAATTCCGAAGTGATTTAATAGTATCCACCTTTAATTAAATTTAAATAGGAGGTGATATTTCCTATTAATTAAAATATTAAAATTTTTCGTCCAGAATTAAAGTAGCTGTACATTTTATAAATGGTTTCTCAACTTCGTATGTCTAATGGTATCATTCAAAACCGCAGCAGAGTGGCGCAGTGGAAGCGTGCTGGGCCCATAACCCAGAGGTCCGTGGATCGAAACGACGCTCTGCTAGAGATCGTTTTTGAATACTTAAAAATTCTGAGAATGATTTATTTTAAAGACTACAATTAGATACGCGGATTCCAAATTTTTTTTGTATTTATTTGCTTGAGAATCGAATTATGCGTCCAAGCATTGACATTTAAAAAAAACGTGCTTACGAAGATTTAGCATGCCTAAAATCCGAAGTGATTTTATAGTAGCCACCTATTATTATATTTAAATAGGAGGAAATATTTAATTATAATTAAAATATTAAAAATTTTCGTCCAGAATTAAAAGTAACTGTACATTTTATAAATAGGTTCTAAGCTTCGTATCTCTAATTGTATCATTCAACATCGCAGCAGAGTGGCGCAGTGGAAGCGTGCTGGGCCCATAACCCAGAGGTCCGTGGATCGAAACCACGCTCTGCTAGAGATCGTTTTTAATACTTAAAATTTCTGAGAATGATTTCTTTTAAAGACTACATTTAGATTCGCGGATTCCAATATTCTTTTGTATTTATTTTCTTAAGAATCGAATTATGCTTCCAAGTACTGACATTTAAAGAAACGTGCATACGAAGATTTAGCATGCCCAAATTCAGAAGTGATTTAATAATAGCCACCTATTATTAAATTTAAATAGGAGGTAATATTGAATTATAATTAAAATATTAAAATTTTTCTTCCAGAATTATAGTAGCTGTACATTTAATAAATAGGTTCTCAACTTCGTATCTCTAATGGTATCATTCAACATCGCAGCAGAGTGGCGCAGTGGAAGCGTGCTGGGCCCATAACCCAGAGGTCTGTGGATCGAAACCACGCTCTGCTAGAGATCGTTTCTGAATACTTAAAAATTTTGAGAATGATTTATTTTAAAGACTACAATTTGATTCGCGGATTCCAATATTCCTTTGTATTTATTTTCTTAAGAATCGAAATATGCTTCATTCATACTGACATTTAAAGAAACGTGCATACGAAGATTTAGCATGCCCAAATTCAAAAGTGATTTAATAATAGCCACCTATTATTAAATTTAAATAGGAGGTAATATTTAATTATAATTAAAATATTAAAATTTTTCGTCCAGAATTAAATGTAGCTGAACATTTTATAATTTGGTTCTAAGATTCGTATCTCTTATGGTATCATTCAACATCGCAGCAGAGTGGTGCAGTGGAAGCGTGCTGGGCCCATAACCCAGAGGTCCGTGGATCGAAACCACGCTCTGCTAGAGATCGTTTTTGAATACTTAAAAATTCAGAGAATGATTTATTTTAAAGACTACAATTAGATACGCGGATTCCAAATTTTTTTTGTATTTATTTGCTTAAGAATCGAATTATGCGTCCAAGCATTGACATTTAAACAAAACGTGCTTACGAAGATTTAGCATGCCTAAAATCCGAAGTGATTTTATAGTAGCCACCTATTATTATATTTAAATATGAGGAAATATTTAATTATAATTAAAATATTAAAAATTTTCGTCCCAGAATTAAAAGTAGCTGTGCATTTTATAAATAGGTTCTAAGCTTCTTATCTCTAATTGTAACATTCAACATCGCAGCAGAGTGGCGCAGTGGAAGCGTGCAGGGCCCATAATCCAGAGGTCCGTGGATCGAAACCACGCTCTGCTAGAGATCGTTTTTAATACTTAAAATTTCTGAGAATGATTTCTTTTAAAGACTACAATTAGATTCGCGGAGTCCAATATTCTTTTGTATTTATTTTCTTAAGAATCGAATTATGCTTCCAAGTACTGTCATTTAAAGAAACGTGCATACGAAAATTTAGCTTGTTCAAATTCAGAAGTGATTTAATAATAGCCACCTATTATTAAATTTAAATAGGAGGTAATATTTAATTATAATTAAAATATTAAAAATTTTCGTCCAGAATTAAAAGTAGCTGAACATTTTATACTTTGGTTCTAAGCTTCGTATCTCTTATGGTATCATTCAACATCGCAGCAGAGTGGTGCAGTGGAAGCGTGCTGGGCCCATAACCCAGAGGTCCGTGGATTAAAAGCACGGCCTGCTAGTGAATGTTTTTAAATATTTAAACTTTCTGAGAATGATTATATTAAAAACTACAATTAGATTCGCGAATTGCAAAATTTTTTAGTATTTATTTGCTTAATAATCGAATTATGCGTCCAAGCATTGACAATTAAAGAGAACGTTTTACAAAGATTTAGCATGCCCAAATTCCGAAGTGATTTAATAGTATCCACCTTTTATTAAATTTAAATAGGAGGTGATATTTCCTATTAATTAAAATATTAAAATTTTTCGTCCAGAATTATAGTAGCTGTACATTTTATAAATAGGTTCTCAACTTCGTATCTCTAATGGTATCATTCAACATCGCAGCAGAGTGGCGCAGTGGAAGCGTGGTGGGCCCATAACCCAGCGGTCCGTGGATCGAAACCACGCTCTGCTAGAGATCGTTTTTGAATACTTAAAAATTTTGAGAATGATTTATTTTAAAGACTACAATTAGATTCGCGGATTCCAATATTCTTTTGTATTTATTTTCTTAAGAATCGAATTATGCGTCCAAGCACTGACATTTAAACAAAACGTGCTTACGAAGATTTAGCATGCCTAAAATCCGAAGTGATTTTATAGTAGCCACCTATTATTATATTTAAATAGGAGGAAATATTTAATTATAATTAAAATATTAAAAATTTTCGTCCAGAATTAAAAGTAGCTGTACATTTTATAAATAGGTTCTAAGCTTCGTATCTCTAATTGTATCATTCAACATCGCAGCAGTGTGGCGCAGTGGAAGCGTGCTGGGCCCATAACCCAGAGGTCCGTGGATCGAAACCACGCTCTGCTAGATATCGTTTTTAATACTTAAAATTTCTGAGAATGATTTCTTTTAAAGACTACAATTAGATTCGCGGATTCCAATATTCTTTTGTATTTATTTTCTTAAGAATCGAATTATGCTTCCAAGTACGACATTTAAAGAAACGTGCATACGAAGATTTAGCATGCCCAAATTCAGAAGTGATTTAATAATAGCCACCTATTATTATATTTAAATAGGAGGAAATATTTAATTATAATTAAAATATTAAAAACATTCGTCCAGAATTAAAAGTAACTGTACATTTTATAAATAGGTTCTAAGCTTCGTATCTCTTATGGTATCTTTCAACATCGCAGCAGAGTGGTGCAGTGGCAGCGTGTTGGGCCCTTAACCCAGAGGTCCGTGGATTGAAAGCACGGTCTGCTAGTAAATGTTTTAAAATATTTAAACTTTCTGAGAGTGATTATATTAAAAACTACAATGAGATTCGCGAATTGCAAAATTTTTTTGTATTTATTTGTTTAATAATCGAATTATGCGTCCAAGCATTGACAATTAAAGAAACCGTTTTACTAAGATTTAGCATGCCCAAATTCCGAAGTGATTTAATAGTATCCACCTTTTATTAAATTTAAATAGGAGGTGATATTTCCTATTAATTAAAATATTAAAATTTTTCGTCCAGAATTAAAGTAGCTGTACATTTTATAAATGGTTTCTCAACTTCGTATCTCTAACGGTATCATTCAACATCGCAGCAGAGTGGCGCAGTGGAAGCGTGCTGGGCCCATAACCCAGAGGTCCGTGGATCGAAACCACGCTCTGCTAGAGATCGTTTTTGAATACTTAAAAATTCTGAGAATGATTTATTTTAAAGACTACAATTAGATACGCGGATTCCAAATTTTTTTTGTATTTATTTGCTTAAGAATCGAGTTATGCGTCCAAGCATTGACATTTAAAAAAACGTGCTTACAAAGATTTAGCATGCCTAAAATCCGAAGTGATTTTATAGTAGCCACCTATTATTATATTTAAATAGGAGGAAATATTTAATTATAATTAAAATATTAAAAATTTTCGTCCAGAATTAAAAGTAGCTGTATATTTTAAAAATAGGTTCTAAGCTTTGTATCTCTAATTGTATCATTCAACATCGCAGCAGAGTGGCGCAGTGGAAGCGTGCTGGGCCCATAACCCAGAGGTCCGTGGATCGAAACCACGCTCTGCTAGAGATCGTTTTTAATACTTAAAATTTCTGAGAATGATTTCTTTTAAAGACTACAATTAGATTCGCGGATTCCAATAATCTTTTGTATTTATTTTCTTAAGAATCGAATTATGCTTCCAAGTACTGACATTTAAAGAAACGTGCATACGAAAATTTAGCTTGCCCAAATTCAGAAGTGATTTAATAATAGCCACCTATTATTAAATTTAAATAGGAGGTAATATTTAATTATAATTAAAATATTAAAAATTTTCGTCCAGAATTAAAAGTAGCTGAACATTTTATAATTTGGTTCTAAGCTTCGTATGTATCTCTTATAGTACCATTCAACATCGCAGCAGAGTAGTGCAGTGGAAGCGTGCTGGGCCCATAACCCAGAGGTCCGTGGATTAAAAGCACGGCCTGCTAGTGAATGTTTTTAAATATTTAAACTTTCTGAGAATGATTATATTAAAAACTACAATTAGATTCGCGAATTGCAAAATTTTTTAGTATTTATTTGCTTAATTATCGAATTATGCGTCCAAGCATTGACAATTAAAGAGAACGTTTTACTAAGATTTAGCATGCCCAAATTCCGAAGTGATTTAATAGTATCCACCTTTTAATAAATTTAAATAGGAGGTGATATTTCCTATTAATTAAAATATTAAAATTTTTCGCCCAGAATTATAGTAGCTGTACATTTTATAAATAGGTTCTCAACTTCGTATCTCTAATGGTATCATTCAACATTGCAGCAGAGTGGCGCAGTGGAAGCGTGCTGGGCCCATAACCCAGAGGTTCGTGGATCGAAACCACGCTCTGCTAGAGATCGTTTTTGAATACTTCAAAATTCTGAGAATGATTTATTTTAAAGACTAACATTAGATTCGCGGTATCCAAAATTATTTTGAATTTATTTGCTTAAGAATCGAATTATTCTACCAAGTACTGACATTTAAAGGAAACGTACATACGAAGATTTAGCATGCTCAAATTCCGAAGTGATTTAATAATAGTCACCTATTATTAAATTTAAATTATAGGTGATATATTATTAATATTTAAATATTAAATATTTTCGTCCTGAATCTGTAATTTTTATGAATAGATTCTAAGCTTCCTATCTCTAATTGTATCTTTCAACATCGCAGCAGAGTGGCGCAGTGGAAGCGTGCTGGGCCCATAACCCAGAGGTCCGTGGATCGAAACCACGCTTTGCTAGAGATCGTTTTTAATACTTAAAATTTCTGAGAATGATTTCTTTTAAAGACTACATTTAGATTCGCGGATTCCAATATTCTTTTGTATTTATTTTCTTAAGAATCGAATTATGCTTCCAAGTACTGACATTTAAAGAAACGTGCATACGAAGATTTAGCATGCCCAAATTCAGAAGTGATTTAATAATAGCCACCTATTATTAAATTTAAATATTAGGTGATATTTCCTATTAATTAAAATATTAAAATTTTTCTTCCAGAATTATAGTAGCTGTACATTTAATAAATAGGTTCTCAACTTCGTATCTCTAATGGTATCATTCAACATCGCAGCAGAGTGGCGCAGTGGAAGCGTGCTGGGCCCATAACCCAGAGGTCCGTGGATTGAAAGCACCGTCTGCTAGTGAATGTTTTTAAATATTTACTTTCTGAGAATGATTATATTAAAGACTACAATTAGATTCGCGGATTGCAAAATTTTTTTGTATTTATTTGCTTAATAATCGAATTATGCGTCCAAGCATTGACAATTAAAGAAAACTTGCTTACGAAGATTTAGCATGCCTGTATTCCGAAGTGATTTTATAGGAGCCACCTATTATTAAATTTAAATAGGAGATAATATTTAATTATAATTAAAATATTAAAAATTTTCGTCCAGAATTAAAAGTAGCTGAACATTTTATAATTTGGTTCTAAGCTTCGTATCTCTTATGGTATCATTCAACATCGCAGCAGAGTGGTGCAGTGGAAGCGTGCTAGGCCCATAACCCAGAGGTCCGTGGATCGAAACCACGCTCTGCTAGAGATCGTTTTTGAATACTTAAAAATTTTGAGAATGATTTATTTTAAAGACTACAATTAGATACGCCGATTCCAAATTTTTTTTGTATTTATTTGCTTAAGAATCGAATTATGCGTCCAAGCATTGACATTTAAACAAAACGTGCCTACGAAGATTTAGCATGCCTAAAATCCGAAGTGATTTTATAGTAGCCACCTATTATTATATTTAAATAGGAGGAAATATTTAATTATAATTAAAATATTAAAAATTTGCCTCCAGAATTAAAAGTAGCTGTACATTTTATAAATAGGTTCTAAGCTTCGTATCTCTTATTGTATCATTCAACATCGCAGCAGAGTGGCGCAGTGGAAGCGTGCTGGGCCCATAACCCAGAGGTCCGTGGATCGAAACCACGCTCTGCTAGAGATCGTTTTTAATACTTAAAATTTCTGAGAATGATTTCTTTTAAAGACTACAATCAGATTCGCGGATTCCAATATTATTTTGCATTTATTTTCTTAAGAATCGAATTATGCTTCCAAGTACTGACATTTAAAGAAACGTGCATACGAAGATTTAGCATGCCCAAATTCCGAAGTGATTTAATAATAGCCACCTATTATTAAATTTAAGTAGGAGGTAATATTTAATTATAATTAAAATATTAAAAATTTTCGTCCAGAATTAAAAGTAGCTGAACATTTTATAATTTGGTTCTAAGATTCGTATCTCTTATGGTATCATTCAACATCGCAACAGAGTGGTGCAGTGGAGGCGTGCTGGGCCCATAACCCAGAGGTCCGTGGATCGAAACCACGCTCTGCTAGAGATCGTTTTTGAATACTTAAAAATTCTGAGAATTGAAAGCACGGTCTGCTAGTGAATGTTTTTAAATATTTACTTTCTTAGAATGATTTATTTTAAAGACTACAATTAGATACGCGGATTCCAAATTTTTTTTGTATTTATTTGCTGAAGAATCGAATTATGCGTCCAAGCACTGACATTTAAAGAAACGTGCATACGAAGATTTAGCATGCCCAAATTTAGAAGTGATTTAATAATAGCCACCTATTATTAAATTTAAATAGGAGGTGATATTTCCTATTAATTAACGTGCATATTATAAACAAATAATAATTATAAACATAATTATAAACAAAACGTGCTTACGAAGATTTAGCATGCCTAAAATCCGAAGTGATTTTATAGTAGCCACCTATTATTATATTTAAATAGGAGGAAATATTTAATTATAATTAAAATATTTAAAATTTTCGTCCAGAATTAAAAGTAGCTGTACATTTTATAAATAGGTTCTAAGCTTCGTATCTCTAATTGTATCATTCAACATCGCAGCAGAGTGGCGCAGTGGAAGCGTGCTGGGCCCATAACCCAGAGGTCCGTGGATCGAAACCACGCTCTGCTAGATATCGTTTTTAATACTTAAAATTTCTGAGAATGATTTCTTTTAAAGACTACAATTAGATTCGCGGATTTCAATATTCTTTTGTATTTATTTTCTTAAGAATCGGATTATGCTTCCAAGTAAGACATTTAAAGAAACGTGCATACGAAGATTTAGCATGCCCAAATTCAGAGGTGATTTAATAATAGCCACCTATTATTAAATTTATATAGGAGGTAATATTTAATTATAATTAAGATATTAAAAATTTTCGTCCAGAATTAAAAGTAGCTGAACATTTTATAATTTGGTTCTAAGCTTCGTATCTCTTATGGTATCATTCAACATCGCAGCATGGTGGTGCAGTGGCAGCGTGCTGGGCCCATAACACAGAGGTCCGTGGATTGAAAGCACGGTCTGCTAGTAAATGTTTTAATATATATAAACTTTCTGAGAATAATTATATTAAAAACTACAATGAGATTCGCGAATTGCAAAATTTTTTTGTATTTATTTGTTTAATAATCGAATTATGCGTCCAAGCATTGACAATTAAAGAAACCGTTTTACTAAGATTTAGCATGCCCAAATTCCGAAGTGATTTAATAGTATCCACCTTTTATTAAATTAAAATAGGAGGTGATATTTCCTATTAATTAAAATATTAAAATTTTTCGTCCAGAATTAAAGTAGCTGTACATTTTATAAATGGTTTCTCAACTTCGTATCTCTAATGGTATCATTCAACACCGCAGCAGAGTGGCGCAGTGGAAGCGTGCTGGGCCCATAACCCAGAGGTCCGTGGATCGAAACCACGCTCTGCTAGAGATCGTTTCTGAATACTTAAAAATTTTGAGAATGATTTATTTTAAAGACTATAATCGCGGATTCCAATATTCTTTTGTATTTATTTTCTTAAGAATCTAACTATGCTTCATTCATACTGACATTTAAAGAAACGTGCATAGGAAGATTTAGCATGCCCAAATTCAGAAGTGATTTAATAATAACCACCTATTATTAAATTTAAATAGGAGGTAATATTTAATTATAATTAAAATAATAAATATTTTCGTCCAGAATTAAAAGTAGCTGAACATTTTATAATTTGGTTCTAAGCTTCGTATCTCTTATGGTATCATTCAACATCGCAGCAGAGTGGTGCAGTGGAAGCGTGCTGGGCCCATAACCCAGAGGTCCGTGGATTGAAAGCACGGTCCGCTAGTGAATGTTTTTAAATATTTACTTTCTGAGAATGATTATATTAAAGACTACAATTAGATTCGCGAATTGCAAAATTTTTTTGTATTTATTTGCTTAATAATCGAATTATGCGTCCAAGCATTGACAATTAAAGAAACCGTTTTACTAAGATTAAGCATGCCCAAATTCCGAAGTGATTTAATAGTATCCACCTTTTATTAAATTTAAATAGGAGGTGATATTTCCTATTAATTAAAATATTAAAATTTTTCGTCCAGAATTATAGTAGCTGTACATTTTATAAATAGTTTCTTAACTTCGTATCTCTAATGGTATCATTCAACATCGCAGCAGAGTGGCGCAGTGGAAGCGTGCTGGGCCCATAACCCAGAGGTCCGTGGATCGAAACCACGCTCTGCTAGAGATCGTTTTTGAATACTTAAAAATTCTGAGAATGATTTATTTTAAAGACTACAATTAGATACGCGGATTCCAATTTTTTTTTGTATTTATTTGCTTGAGAATCGAATTATGCGTCCAAGTACTGACATTTAAAGAAACGTGCATACGAAGATTTAGCATGCCCAAATTCAAAATTATTTTAATAATAGCCACCTATTATTAAATTTAAATAGGAGGTAATATTTAATTATAATTAAAATATTAAAATTTTTCGTCCAGAATTAAATGTAGCTGAACATTTTATAATTTGGTTCTAAGATTCGTATCTCTTATGGTATCATTCAACATCGCAGCAGAGTGGTGCAGTGGAAGCGTGCTGGGCCCTTAACCCAGAGGTCCGTGGATTGAAAGCACGGTCTGCTAGTGAATGTTTTTAAATATTTACTTTCTGAGAATGATTATATTAAAGACTACAATTAGATTCGCGGATTGAAAAATTTTTTTGTATTTATTTGCTTAATAATCGAATTATGCGTCCAAGCATTGACATTTAAACAAAACGTGCTTACGAAAATTTAGCATGCCTAAAATCCGAAGTGATTTTATAGTAGTCACCTATTATTATATTTAAATAGGAGGACATATTTAATTATAATTAAAATATTAAAAATTTTCGTCCAGAATTAAAAGTAGCTGTACATTTTATAAATAGGTTCTAAGCTTCGTATCTCTAATTGTATCATTCAACATCGCAGCAGAGTGGCGCAGTGGAAGCGTGCTGGGCCCATAACCCAGAGGTCCGTGGATCGAAACCACGCTCTGCTAGAGATCGTTTTTAATACTTAAAATTTCTGAAAATGATTTCTTTTAAAGACTACAATTAGATTCGCGGATTCCAATAATCTTTTGTATTTATTTTCTTAAGAATCGAATTATGCTTCCAAGTATTGACATTTAAAGAAACGTGCATACGAAGATTTAGCATGCCCAAATTCAGAAGTGATTTAATAATAACCACCTATTATTAAATTTAAATAGGAGGTAATATTTAATTATAATTAAAATAATAAAAATTTTCGTCCAGAATTAAAAGTAGCTGAACATTTTATAATTTGGTTCTAAGCTTCGTATCTCTTATGGTATCATTCAACATCGCAGCAGAGTGGTGCAGTGGAAGCGTGCTGGGCCCATAACCCAGAGGTCCGTGGATTGAAAGCACGGTCTGCTAGTGAATGTTTTTAAATATTTAAACTTTCTGAGAATGATTATATTAAAAACTACAATTAGATTCGCGAATTGCAAAATTTTTTTGTATTTATTTGCTTAATAATCGAATTATGCGTCCAAGCATTGACAATTAAAGAAACCGTTTTACTAAGATTTAGCATGACCAAATTCCGAAGTGATTTAATAGTATCCACCTTTTATTAAATTTAAATAGGAGGTGATATTTCCTATTAATTAAAATATTAAAATTTTTCGTCCTGAATTATAGTAGCTGTACATTTTATAAATAGTTTCTTAACTTCGTATCTCTAATGGTATCATTCAACATCGCAGCAGAGTGGCGCAGTGGAAGCGTGCTGGGCCCATAACCCAGAGGTCCGTGGATCGAAACCACGCTCTGCTAGAGATCGTTTTTGAATACTTAAAAATTCTGAGAATGATTTATTTTAAAGACTACAATTAGATTCGCGGATTCCAATATTCTTTTTTATTTATTTTCTTAAGAATCGAACTATGCTTCCAAGTACTGACATTTAAAGAAACGTGCATACGAAGATTTAGCATGCCCAAATTCCGAAGTGATTTTATAATAGCCACCTATTATTAAATTTAAATAGGAGGTAATATTTAATTATTATTTAAATATTAAAATTTTTCGTCCAGAATTAAATGTAGCTGAACATTTTATAATTTAGTTCTAAGATTCGTATCTCTTTTGGTATCATTCAACATCGCAGCAGAGTGGTGCAGTGGAAGCGTGCTGGGCCCATAACAAAGAGGTCCGTGGATTGAAATCTCGGTCTGCTAGTGAATGTTTTTAAATATTTACTTTCTGAGAATGATTATATTAAAGACCACAATTAGATTCGCGGATTGCAAAATTTTTTTGTATTTATTTGCTTAATAATCGAATTATGCGTCCAAGCATTGACAATTAAAGAAAACGTGCTTACGAAGATTTAGCATGCCTGTATTCCGAAGTGATTTTATAGTAGCCACCTATTATTAAATTTAAATAGGAGGAAATATTTAATTATAATTAAAATATTAAAAATTTTCGTCCAGAATTAAAAGTAACTGTACATTTTATAAATAGGTTCTAAGCTTCGTATCTCTAATTGTATCATTCAACATCGCAGCAGAGTGGCGCAGTGGAAGCGTGCTGGGCCCATAACCCAGAGGTCCGTGGATCGAAACCACGCTCTGCTAGAGATCGTTTTTAATACTTAAAATTTCTGAGAATGATTTCTTTTAAAGACTACATTTAGATTCGCGGATTCCAATATTCTTTTGTATTTATTTTCTTAAGAATCGAATTATGCTTCCAAGTACTGACATTTAAAGAAACGTGCATACGAAGATTTAGCATGCCCAAATTCAGAAGTGATTTAATAATAGCCACCTATTATTAAATTTAAATAGGAGGTAATATTGAATTATAATTAAAATATTAAAATTTTTCTTCCAGAATTATAGTAGCTGTACATTTAATAAATAGGTTCTCAACTTCGTATCTCTAATGGTATCATTCAACATCGCAGCAGAGTGGCGCAGTGGAAGCGTGCTGGGCCCATAACCCAGAGGTCTGTGGATCGAAACCACGCTCTGCTAGAGATCGTTTCTGAATACTTAAAAATTTTGAGAATGATTTATTTTAAAGACTACAATTTGATTCGCGGATTCCAATATTCATTTGTATTTATTTTCTTAAGAATCGAACTGTGCTTCATTCATACTGACATTTAAAGAAACGTGCATACGAAGATTTAGCATGCCCAAATTCAAAAGTGATTTAATAATAGCCACCTATTATTAAATTTAAATAGGAGGTAATATTTAATTATAATTAAAATATTAAAATTTTTCGTCCAGAATTAAATGTAGCTGAACATTTTATAATTTGGTTCTAAGATTCGTATCTCTTATGGTATCATTCAACATCGCAGCAGAGTGGTGCAGTGGAAGCGTGCTGGGCCCATAACCCAGAGGTCCGTGGATTGAAAGCACGGTCTGCTAGTGAATGTTTTTAAATATTTACTTTCTGAGAATGATTATATTAAAGACTACAATTAGATTCGCGGATTGAAAAATTTTTTTGTATTTATTTGCTTAATAATCGAATTATGCGTCCAAGCATTGACATTTTAACAAAACGTGCTTACGAAAATTTAGCATGCCTAAAATCCGAAGTGATTTTATAGTAGCCACCTATTATTATATTTAAATAGGAGGAAATATTTTATTATAATTAAAATATTAAAAATTTTCGTCCAGAATTAAAAGTAGCTGTACATTTTATAAATAGGTTCTAAGCTTCGTATCTCTAATTGTATCATTCAACATCGCAGCAGAGTGGCGCATTGGAAGCGTGCTGGGCCCATAACCCAGAGGTCCGTGGATCGAAACCACGCTCTGCTAGAGATCGTTTTTAATACTTAAAATTTCTGAGAATGATTTCTTTTAAAGACTACATTTAGATTCGCGGATTCCAATATTCTTTTGTATTTATTTTCTTAAGAACCGAATTATGCTTCCAAGTACTGACATTTAAAGAAACGTGCATACGAAGATTTAGCATGCCCAAATTCCGAAGTGATTTAATAATAGCCACCTATTATTAAATTTAAATAGGAGGTGATATTTCCTATTAATTAAAATATTAAAATTTTACTTCCAGAATTATAGTAGCTGTACATTTAATAAATAGGTTCTCAACTTCGTATCTCTAATGGTATCATTCAACATCGCAGCACAGTGGCGCAGTGGAAGGGTGCTGGGCCCGTAACCCAGAGGTCCGTGGATCGAAACCACGATCTGCTAGAGATCGTTTTTAATACTTAAAATTTCTGAGAATGATTTCTTTTAAAGACTACAATTAGATTCGCGGATTCCAATATTCTTTTGTATTTATATTCTTAAGAATCGAATTATGTTTCCAAGTACTGACATTTAAAGAAACGTGCATACGAAGATTTAGCATGCCCAAATTCAGAAGTGATTTAATAATAGCTCCCTATTATTAAATTTAAATAGGAGGTAATATTTAATTATAATTAAAATATTAAAAATTTTCGTCAGGAATTAAAAGTAGCTGAACATTTTATAATTTGGTTCTAAATTCGTATCTCTTATGGTATCATTCAACATCGCAGCAGAGTGGTGCAGTGGAAGCGTGCTGGACCCATAACCCAGAGGTCCGTGGATTGAAAGCACGGCCTGCTAGTGAATGTTTTTAAATATTTAAACTTTCTGAGAATGATTATATTAAAAACTACAATTAGATTCGCGAATTGCAAAATTTTTTAGTATTTATTTGCTTAATAATCGAAATATGCGTCCAAGCATTGACAATTAAAGAAACCGTTTTACTAAGATTTAGCATGCCCAAATTCCGAAGTGATTTAATAGTATCCACCTTTTATTAAATTTAAATAGGAGGTGATATTTCCTATTAACTAAAATATTAAAATTTTTCTTCCAGAATTATAGTAGCTGTACATTTTATAAATAGGTTCTCAACTTCGTATCTCTAATGGTATCATTCAACATCGCAGCAGAGTGGCGCAGTGGAAGCGTGCTGGGCCCATAACCCAGAGGTCCGTGGATCGAAACCACGCTGTGCTAGAGATCGTTTTTGAATACTTAAGAATTTTGAGAATGATTTATTTTAAAGACTACAATTAGATTCGCGGATTCCAATATTCTTTTGTATTTATTTTCTTAAGAATCGAATTATGCTTCCAAGTACTGACATTTAAAAAACTTGCATACGAAGATTTAGCATGCCCAAATTCCGAAGTGATTTAATAATAGCCACCTATTATTAAATTTAAATAGGAGGTAATATTTAATTATAATTAAAATATTAAAAATTTTCGTCCAGAATTAAAAGTAGCTGAACATTTTATAATTTGGTTCTGAGATTCGTATCTCTTATGGTATCATTCAACATCGCAGCAGAGTGGTGCAGTGGAAGCGTGGTGGGCCCGTAACCCAGAGGTCCGTGGATTGAAAGCACGGTATGCTAGTGAATGTTTTTAAATATTTACTTTCTGAGAATGATTATATTAAAGACTACAATTAGACTCGCGGATTGCAAAATTTTTTTGTATTTATTTGCTTAATAATCGAATTATGCGTCCAAGCATTGACAATTAAAGAAAATGTTTTACTAAGATTTAGCATGCCCAAATTCCGAAGTGATTTAATAGTATCCACCTTTTATTAAATATAAATAGGAGGTGATATTTCCTATTAATTAAAATATTAAAATTTTTCGTCCAGAATTAAAGTAGCTGTGCATTTTATAAATAGGTTCTAAGCTTCTTATCTCTAATTGTAACATTCAACATCGCAGCAGAGTGGCGCAGTGGAAGCGTGCTGGGCCCATAATCCAGAGGTCCGTGGATCGAAACCACGCTCTGCTAGAGATCGTTTTTAATACTTAAAATTTCTGAGAATGATTTCTTTTAAAGACTACAATTAGATTCGCGGATTCCAATATTCTTTTGTATTTATTTTCTTAAGAATCGAATTATGCTTCCAAGTACTGTCATTTAAAGAAACGTGCATACGAAAATTTAGCTTGCCCAAATTCAGAAGTGATTTAATAATAGCCACCTATTATTAAATTTAAATAGGAGGTAATATTTAATTATAATTAAAATATTAAAAATTTTCGTCCAGAATTAAAAGTAGCTGAACATTTTATACTTTGGTTCTAAGCTTCGTATCTCTTATGGTATCATTCAACATCGCAGCAGAGTGGTGCAGTGGAAGCGTGCTGGGCCCATAACCCAGAGGTCCGTGGATTAAAAGCACGGCCTGCTAGTGAATGTTTTTAAATATTTAAACTTTCTGAGAATGATTATATTAAAAACTACAATTAGATTCGCGAATTGCAAAATTTTTTAGTATTTATTTGCTTAATAATCGAATTATGCGTCCAAGCATTGACAATTAAAGAGAACGTTTTACAAAGATTTAGCATGCCCAAATTCCGAAGTGATTTAATAGTATCCACCTTTTATTAAATTTAAATAGGAGGTGATATTTCCTATTAATTAAAATATTAAAATTTTTCGTCCAGAATTATAGTAGCTGTACATTTTATAAATAGGTTCTCAACTTCGTATCTCTAATGGTATCATTCAACATCGCAGCAGAGTGGCGCAGTGGAAGCGTGCTGGGCCCATAACCCAGAGGTCCGTGGATCGAAACCACGCTCTGCTAGAGATCGTTTTTGAATACTTAAAAATTTTGAGAATGATTTATTTTAAAGACTACAATTAGATTCGCGGATTCCAATATTCTTTTGTATTTATTTTCTTAAGAATCGAATTATGCGTCCAAGCACTGACATTTAAACAAAACGTGCTTCCGAAGATTTAGCATGCCTAAAATCCGAAGTGATTTTATAGTAGCCACATATTATTATATTTAAATAGGAGGAAATATTTAATTATAATTAAAATATTAAAAATTTTCGTCCAGAATTAAAAGTAGCTGTACATTTTATAAATAGGTTCTAAGCTTCGTATCTCTAATTGTATCATTCAACATCGCAGCAGAGTGGCGCAGTGGAAGCGTGCTGGGCCCATAACCCAGAGGTCCGTGGATTGAAAGCACGGTCTGCTAGTAAATGTTTTAAAATATTTAAACTTTCTGAGAGTGATTATATTAAAAACTACAATGAGATTCGCGAATTGCAAAATTTTTTTGTATTTATTTGTTTAATAATCGAATTATGCGTGCAAGCATTGACAATTAAAGAAACCGTTTTACTAAGATTTAGCATGCCCAAATTCCGAAATGATTTAATAGTATCCACCTTTTATTAAATTTAAATAGGATGTGATATTTCCTATTAATTAAAATATTAAAATTTTTCGTCCAGAATTAAAGTAGCTGTACATTTTATAAATGGTTTCTCAACTTCGTATCTCTAACGGTATCATTCAACATCGCAGCAGAGTGGCGCAGTGGAAGCGTGCTGGGCCCATAACCCAGAGGTCCGTGGATCGAAACCACGCTCTGCTAGAGATCGTTTTTGAATACTTAAAAATTCTGAGAATGATTTATTTTAAAGACTACAATTAGATACGCGGATTCCAAATTTTTTTTGTATTTATTTGCTTAAGAATCGAATTATGCGTCCAAGCATTGACATTTAAAAAAAACGTGCTTACAAAGATTTAGCATGCCTAAAATCCGAAGTGATTTTATAGTAGCCACCTATTATTATATTTAAATAGGAGGAAATATTTAATTATAATTAAAATATTAAAAATTTTCGTCCAGAATTAAAAGTAACTGTACATTTTATAAATAGGTTCTAAGCTTCGTATCTCTAATTGTATCATTCAACATCGCAGCAGAGTGGCGCAGTGGAAGCGTGCTGGGCCCATAACCCAGAGGTCCGTGGATCGAAACCACGCTCTGCTAGAGATCGTTTTTAATACTTAAAATTTCTGAGAATGATTTCTTTTAAAGACTACATTTAGATTCGCGGATTCCAATATTCTTTTGTATTTATTTTCTTAAGAATCGAATTATGCTTCCAAGTACTGACATTTAAAGAAACGTGCATACGAAGATTTAGCATGCCCAAATTCAGAAGTGATTTAATAATAGCCACCTATTATTAAATTTAAATCGGAGGTGATATTTCCTATTAATTAAAATATTAAAATTTTTCTTCCAGAATTATAGTAGCTGTACATTTAATAAATAGGTTCTCAACTTCGTATCTCTAATGGTATCATTCAACATCGCAGCAGAGTGGCGCAGTGGAAGCGTGCTGGGCCCATAACCCAGAGGTCCGTGGATTGAAAGCACCGTCTGCTAGTGAATGTTTTTAAATATTTACTTTCTGAGAATGATTATATTAAAGACTACAATTAGATTCGCGGATTGCAAAATTTTTTTGTATTTATTTGCTTAATAATCGAATTATGCGTCCAAGCATTGACAATTAAAGAAAACTTGCTTACGAAGATTTAGCATGCCTGTATTCCGAAGTGATTTTATAGGAGCCACCTATTATTAAATTTAAATAGGAGATAATATTTAATTATAATTAAAATATTAAAAATTTTCGTCCAGAATTAAAAGTAGCTGAACATTTTATAATTTGGTTCTAAGCTTCGTATCTCTTATGGTATCATTCAACATCGCAGCAGAGTGGTGCAGTGGAAGCGTGCTAGGCCCATAACCCAGAGGTCCGTGGATCGAAACCACGCTCTGCTAGAGATCGTTTTTGAATACTTAAAAATTTTGAGAATGATTTATTTTAAAGACTACAATTAGATACGCCGATTCCAAATTTTTTTTGTATTTATTTGCTTAAGATTCGAATTATGCGTCAAAGCATTGACATTTAAACAAAACGTGCCTACGAAGATTTAGCATGCCTAAAATCCGAAGTGATTTTATAGTAGCCACCTATTATTATATTTAAATAGGAGTTAATATTTAATTATAATTAAAATATTAAAAATTTTCGTCCAGAATTAAAAGTAGCTGTACATTTTATAAATAAGTTCTAAGCTTCGTATCTCTTATTGTATCATTCAACATCGCAGCAGAGTGGCGCAGTGGAAGCGTGCTGGGCCCATAACCCAGAGGCCCGTGGATCGAAACCACGCTCTGCTAGAGATCGTTTTTAATACTTAAAATTTCTGAGAATGATTTCTTTTAAAGACTACAATCAGATTCGCGGATTCCAATATTATTTTGCATTTATTTTCTTAAGAATCGAATTATGCTTCCAAGTACTGACATTTAAAGAAACGTGCATACGAAGATTTAGCATGCCCAAATTCCGAAGTGATTTAATAATAGCCACCTATTATTAAATTTAAGTAGGATGTAATATTTAATTATAATTAAAATATTAAAAATTTTCGTCCAGAATTAAAAGTAGCTGAACATTTTATAATTTGGTTCTAAGATTCGTATCTCTTATGGTATCATTCAACATCGCAACAGAGTGGTGCAGTGGAGGCGTGCTGGGCCCATAACCCAGAGGTCCGTGGATCGAAACCACGCTTTGCTAGAGATCGTTTTTGAATATTTAAAAATTCTGAGAATGATTTATTTTAAAGACTACAATTAGATTCGAGGATTCCAATATTCTTTTGTATTTATTTTCTTAAGAATCGAATTATGCTTCCAAGTACTGACATTTAAAGAAACGTGCATACGAAGATTTAGCATGCCCAAATTCAGAAGTGATTTAATAATAGCCACCTAATATTAAATTTAAATAGGAGGTGATATTTCCTATTAATTAAAATATAAAAATTTTTCTTCCAGAATTATAGTAGCTGTACATTTAATAAATAGGTTCTCAACTTCGTATCTCTAATGGTATCATTCAACATCGCAGCAGAGTGGCGCAGTGGAAGCGTGCTGGGCCCATAACCCAGAGGTCCGTGGATCGAAACCACGCTCTGCTAGAGATCGTTTCTGAACACTTAAAAATTTTGAGAATGATTTATTTTAAAGACTACAATTAGATACGCGGATTCCAAATTTTTTTTGTATTTATTTGCTTAAGAATCGAATTATGCGTCCAAGCATTGACATTTAAAAAAAACGTGCTTACAAAGATTTAGCATGCCTAAAATCCGAAGTGATTTTAAAGTAGCCACCTATTATTATATTTAAATAGGAGGAAATATTTAATTATAATTAAAATATTAAAAATTTTCTTCCAGAATTAAAAGTAACTGTTTATTTTATAAATAGGTTCTAAGCTTCGTATCTCTAATTGTATCATTCAACATCGCAGCTGAGTGGCGCAGTGGAAGCGTGCTGGGCCCATAACCCAGAGGTCCGTGGATCGAAACCACGCTCTGCTAGAGATCGTTTTTAATACTTAAAATTTCTGAGAATGATTTCTTTTAAAGACTACATTTAGATTCGCGGATTCCAATATTCTTTTGTATTTATTTTCTTAAGAATCGAATTATGCTTCCAAGTACTGACATTTAAAGAAACGTGCATACGAAGATTTAGCATGCCCAAATTCAGAAGTGATTTAATAATAGCCACCTATTATTAAATTTAAATCGGAGGTGATATTTCCTATTAATTAAAATATTAAAATTTTTCTTCCAGAATTATAGTAGCTGTACATTTAATAAATAGGTTCTCAACTTCGTATCTCTAATGGTATCATTCAACATCGCAGCAGAGTGGCGCAGTGGAAGCGTGCTGGGCCCATAACCCAGAGGTCCGTGGATTGAAAGCACGGTCTGCTAGTGAATGTTTTTAAATATTTACTTTCTGAGAATGATTATATTAAAGACTACAATTAGATTCGCGGATTGAAAAATTTTTTTGTATTTATTTGCTTAATAATCGAATTATGCGTCCAAGCATTGACATTTAAACAAAACGTGCTTACGAAAATTTAGCATGCCTAAAATCCGAAGTGATTTTATAGTAGCCACTTATTATTATATTTAAATAGGAGGAAATATTTAATTATAATTAAAATATTAAAAATTTTCGTCCAGAATTAAATGTAGCTGTACATTTTATAAATAGGTTCTAAGCTTCGTATCTCTAATTGTATCATTCAACATCGCAGCAGAGTGGCGCAGTTGAAGCGTGCTGGGCCCATAACCCAGAGGTCCGTGGATCGAAACCACGCTCTGCTAGAGATCGTTTTTAATACTTAAAATTTCTGAGAATGATTTCTTTTAAAGACTACATTTAGATTCGTGGATTCCAATATTCTTTTGTATTTATTTTCTTAAGAATCGAATTATGCTTCCAAGTACTGACATTTAAAGAAACGTGCATACGAAGATTTAGCATGCCCAAATTCAGAAGTGATTTAATAATAGCCACCTATTATTAAATTTAAATAGGAGGTGATATTTCCTATTAATTAAAATATTAAAATTTTTCTTCCAGAATTATAGTAGCTGTACATTTAATAAATAGGTTCTCAACTTCGTATCTCTAATGGTATCATTCAACATCGCAGCAGAGTGGCGCAGTGGAAGCGTGCTGGGCCCATAACCCAGAGGTCCGTGGATCGAAACCACGCTCTGCTAGAGATCGTTTTTAATACTTAAAATTTCTGAGAATGATTTCTTTTAAAGACTACAATTAGATTCGCGGATTTAAATAACCTTTTGTATTTATTTTCTTAAGAATCGAATTATGCTTCCAAGTATTGACATTTAAAGAAACGTGCATACGAAGATTTAGCATGCCCAAATTCAGAAGTGATTTTATAATAGCCACCTATTATTAAATTTAAAGAGGAGGTAATATTTAATTATTATTAAAATATTAAAATTTTTCGTCCAGAATTAAATGTAGCTGAACAGTTTATAATTTGGTTCTAAGATTCGTATCTCTTTTGGTATCATTCAACATCGCAGCAGAGTGGTGCAGTGGAGGCGTGCTGGGCCCATAACCCAGAGGTCCGTTGATTGAAAGCTCGGTCTGCTAGTGAATGTTTTTAAATATTTACTTTCTGAGAATGATTATATTAAAGACCACAATTAGATTCGCGGATTGCAAAATTTTTTTGTATTTATTTGCTTAATAATCGAATTATGCGTCCAAGCATTGACAATTAAAGAAACCGTTTTACTAAGATTTAGCATGCCCAAATTCCGAAGTGATTTAATAGTATCCACCTTTTATTAAATTTAAATAGGAGGTGATATTTCCTATTAATTAAAATATTAAAATTTTTCGTCCAGAATTATAGTAGCTGTACATTTTATAAATAGGTTCTCAACTTCGTATCTCTAATGGTATCATTCAACATCGCAGCAGAGTGGCGCAGTGGAAGCGTGCTGGGCCCATAACCCAGAGGTCCGTGGATCGAAACCACGCTCTGCTTGAGATCGTTTTTGAATACTTAAAAATTCTGAGAATGATTTATTTTAAAGACTACAATTAGATTCGCGGATTCCAATATTCTTTTTTATTTATTTTCTTAAGAATCGAACTATGCTTCCAAGTACTGACATTTAAAGAAACGTGCATACGAAGATTTAGCATGCCCAAATTCCGAAGTGATTTTATAATAGCCACCTATTATTAAATTTAAAGAGGAGGTAATATTTAATTATTATTAAAATATTAAAATTTTTCGTCCAGAATTAAATGTAGCTGAACATTTTATAATTTGGTTCTAAGATTCGTATCTCTTTTGGTATCATTCAACTTCGCAGCAGAGTGGTGCAGTGGAAGCGTGCTGGGCCCATAACAAAGAGGTCCGTGGATTGAAAGCTCGGTCTGCTAGTGAATGTTTTTAAATATTTACTTTCTGAGAATGATTATATTAAAGACCACATTTAGATTCGCGGATTGCAAAATTTTTTTGTATTTATTTGCTTAATAATCGAATTATGCGTCCAAGCATTGACAATTAAAGAAAACGTGCTTACGAAGATTTAGCATGCCTGTATTCCGAAGTGATTTTATAGTAGCCACCTATTATTAAATTTAAATAAGAGGTAATATTTATTTATAATTAAAATATTAAAAATTTTCGTCCAGAATTAAAAGTAGCTGTACATTTTATAAATAGGTTCTTAGCTTCGTATCTCTAATTGTATCATTCAACATCGCACCAGAGTGGCGCAGTGGAAG
Organism: Amaurobius ferox; assembly: GCA_951213105.1. Lineage (NCBI taxonomy): Eukaryota > Metazoa > Arthropoda > Arachnida > Araneae > Amaurobiidae > Amaurobius > Amaurobius ferox. The sequence continues at coordinate 147,477,737 of OX578138.1, forward strand.
CGTGCTGGGCCCATAACCCAGAGGTCCGTGGATCGAAACCACGCTCTGCTAGAGATCGTTTTTGAATACTTAAAAATTCTGAGAATGATTTATTTTAAAGACTACAATTAGATTCGCGGATTCCAATATTCTTTTTTATTTATTTTCTTAAGAATCGAACTATGCTTCCAAGTACTGACATTTAAAGAAACGTACATACGAAGATTTAGCATGCCCAAATTCCGAAGTGATTTAATAATAGCCACCTATTATTAAATTTAAATAGGAGGTAATATTTAATTATAATTAAAATATTAAAATTTTTCGTCCAGAATTAAATGTAGCTGAACATTTTATAATTTGGTTCTAAGATGCGTATCTCTTATGGTATCATTCAACATCGCAGCAGAGTGGTGCAGTGGAGGCGTGCTGGGCCCATAACCCAGAGGTCCGTTGATTGAAAGCTCGGTCTGCTAGTGAATGTTTTTAAATATTTACTTTCTGAGAATGATTATATTAAAGACCACAATTAGATTCGCGGATTGCAAAATTTTTTTGTATTTATTTGCTTAATAATCGAATTATGCGTCCAAGCATTGACAATTAAAGAAAACGTGCTTACGAAGATTTAGCATGCCTGTATTCCGAAGTGATTTTATAGTAGCCACTTATTATTAAATTTAAATAGGAGGTAATATTTAATTATAATTAAAATATTAAAAATTTTCGTCCAGAATTAAAAGTAGCTGAACATTTTATAATTTGGTTCTAAGCTTCGTATCTCTTATGGTATCATTCAACATCGCATCAGAGTGGTGCAGTGGAAGCGTGCTGGGCCCATAACCCAGAGGTCCGTGGATTGAAAGCACGGTCCGCTAGTGAATGTTTTTAAATATTTACTTTCTGAGAATGATTATATTAAAGACTACAATTAGATTCGCGGAATGCAAAATTTTTTTGTATTTATTTGCTTAATAATCGAATTATGCGTCCAAGCATTGACAATTAAAGAAAACGTTTTAATAAGATTTAGCATCCACAAATTCCGAAGTGATTTAATAGTATCCACCTTTAATTAAATTTAAATAGGAGGTGATATTTCCTATTAATTAAAATATTAAAATTTTTCGTCCAGAATTAAAGTAGCTGTACATTTTATAAATGGTTTCTCAACTTCGTATGTCTAATGGTATCATTCAAAACCGCAGCAGCGTGGCGCAGTGGAAGCGTGCTGGGCCCATAACCCAGAGGTCCGTGGATCGAAACCACGCTCTGCTAGAAATCGTTTTTGAATACTTAAAAATTCTGAGAATGATTTATTTTAAAGACTACAATTAGATACGCGGATTACAAATTTTTTTTGTATTTATTTGCTTGAGAATCGAATTATGCGTCCAAGCATTGACATTTAAAAAAAACGTGCTTACGAAGATTTAGCATGCCTAAAATCCGAAGTGATTTTATAGTAGCCACCTATTATTATATTTAAATAGGAGGAAATATTTAATTATAATTAAAATATTAAAAATTTTCGTCCAGAATTAAAAGTAATTGTACATTTTATAAATAGGTTCTAAGCTTCGTATCTCTAATTGTATCATTCAACATTGCAGCAGAGTGGCGCAGTGGAAGCGTGCTGGGCCCATAACCCAGAGGTCCGTGGAACGAAACCACGCTCTGCTAGAGATCGTTTTTAATACTTAAAATTTCTGAGAATGATTTCTTTTAAAGACTACATTTAGATTCGCGGATTCCAATATTCTTTTGTATTTATTTTCTTAAGAATCGAATTATGCTTCCAAGTACTGTCATTTAAAGAAACGTGCATACGAAGATTTAGCATGCCCAAATTCAGAAGTGATTTAATAATAGCCACCTATTATTAAATTTAAATAGTAGGTGATATTTCCTATTAATTAAAATATTAAAATTTTTCTTCCAGAATTATAGTAGCTGTACATTTAATAAATAGGTTCTCAACTTCGTATCTCTAATGGTATCATTCAACATCGCAGCAGAGTGGCGCAGTGGAAGCGTGCTGGGCCCATAACCCAGAGGTCTGTGGATCGAAACCACGCTCTGCTAGAGATCGTTTCTGAATACTTAAAAATTTTGAGAATGATTTATTTTAAAGACTACAATTTGATTCGCGGATTCCAATATTCTTTTGTATTTATTTTCTTAAGAATCGAATTATGCTTCCAAGTACTGACATTTAAAGAAACGTGCATACGAAGATTTAGCATGCCCAAATTCAGAAGTGATTTAATAATAACCACCTATTATTAAATTTAAATAGGAGGTAATATTGAATTATAATTAAAATATTAAAATTTTTCGTCCAGAATTAAATGTAGCTGAACATTTTATAATTTGGTTCTAAGATGCGTATCTCTTATGGTATCATTCAACATCGCAGCAGAGTGGTGCAGTGGAAGCGTGCTGGGCCCATAACCCAGAGGTCCGTGGATTGAAAGCTCGGTCTGCTAGTGAATGTTTTTAAATATTTACTTTCTGAGAATGATTATATTAAAGAAGACAATTAGATTCGCGGATTGCAAAATTTTTTTGTATTTATTTGCTTAATAATCGAATTATGCGTCCAAGCATTGACAATTAAAGAAAACGTGCTTACGAAGATTTAGCATGCCTGTATTCCGAAGTGATTTTATAGTAGCCACCTATTATTAAATTTAAATAGGAGGTAATATTTAATTATAATTAAAATATTAAAAATTTTCGTCCAGAATTAAAAGTAGCTGAACATTTTATAATTTGGTTCTAAGCTTCGTATCTCTTGTGGTATCATTCAACATCGCAGCAGAGTGGCGCAGTGGAAGCGTGCTGGGCCCATAACCCAGAGGTCCGTGGATTGAAAGCACGGTCCGCTAGTGAATGTTTTTAAATATTTACTTTCTGAGAATGATTATATTAAAGACTACAATTAGATTCGCGGAATGCAAAATTTTTTTGTATTTATTTGCTTAATAATCGAATTATGCGTCCAAGCATTGACAATTAATGAAAACGTTTTACTAAGATTTAGCATCCACAAATTCCGAAGTGATTTAATAGTATCCACCTTTTTTTAAAATTAAATAGGAGGTGATATTTCCTATTAATTAAAATATTAAAATTTTTCGTCCAGAATTAAAGTAGCTGTACATTTTATAAATGGTTTCTCAACTTCGTATCTCTAATGGTATCATTCAACATCGCAGCAGAGTGGCGCAGTGGAAGCGTGCTGGGCCCATAACCCAGAGGTCCGTGGATCGAAACCACGCTCTGCTAGAGATCGTTTTTGAATACTTAAAAATTCTGAGAATGATTTCTTTTAAAGACTACAATTAGATTCGAGGATTCCAATATTCTTTTGTATTTATTTTCTTAAGAATCGAATTATGCTTCCAAGTATTGACATTTAAAGAAACGTGCATACGAAGATTTAGCATACCCAAATTCCGAAGTGATTTTATAATAGCCACCTATTATTAAATTTAAATAGGAGGTAATATTTAATTATTATTAAAATATTAAAATTTTTCGTCCAGAATAAAATGTAGCTGAACATTTTATAATTTGGTTCTAAGATTCGTATCTCTTTTGGTATCATTCAACTTCGCAGCAGAGTGGTGCAGTGGAAGCGTGCTGGGCCCATAACAAAGAGGTCCGTGGATTGAAAGCTCGGTCTGCTAGTGAATGTTTTTAAATATTTACTTTCTGAGAATGATTATAATAAAGACCACAATTAGATTCGCGGATTGCAAAATTTTTTTGTATTTATTTGCTTAATAATCGAATTATGCGTCCAAGCATTGACAATTAAAGAAAACGTGCTTACGAAGATTTAGCATGCCTAAAATCCGAAGTGATTTTATAGTAGCCACCTATTATTATATTTAAATAGGAGGAAATATTTAATTAAAATTAAAATATTAAAAATTTTCGTCCAGAATTAAAAGTAACTGTACATTTTATAAATAGGTTCTAAGCTTCGTATCTCTAATTGTATCATTCAACATCGCAGCAGAGTGGCGCAGTGGAAGCGTGCTGGGCCCATAACCCAGAGGTCCGTGGATCGAAACCACGCTCTGCTAGAGATCGTTTTTAATACTTAAAATTTCTGAGAATGATTTCTTTTAAAGACTACAATTAGATTCGCGGATTCCAATAATCTTTTGTATTTATTTTCTTAAGAATCGAATTATGCTTCCAAGTATTGACATTTAAAGAAACGTGCATACGAAGATTTAGCATGCCCAAATTCAGAAGTGATTTAATAATAACCACCTATTATTAAATTTAAATAGGAGGTAATATTTAATTATAATTAAAATAATAAAAATTTTCGTCCAGAATTAAAAGTAGCTGAACATTTTATAATTTGGTTCTAAGCTTCGTATCTCTTATGGTATCATTCAATATCGCAGCAGAGTGGTGCAGTGGAAGCGTGCTGGGCCCATAACCCAGAGGTCCGTGGATTGAAAGCACGGTCTGCTAGTGAATGTTTTTAAATATTTAAACTTTCTGAGAATGATTATATTAAAAACTACAATTAGATTCGCGAATTGCAAAATTTTTTTGTATTTATTTGCTTAATAATCGAATTATGCGTCCAAGCATTGACAATTAAAGGAACCGTTTTACTAAGATTTAGCATGACCAAATTCCGAAGTGATTTAATAGTATCCACCTTTTATTAAATTTAAATAGGAGGTGATATTTCCTATTAATTAAAATATTAAAATTTTTCGTCCAGAATTATAGTAGCTGTACATTTTATAAATAGGTTCTCAACTTCGTATCTCTAATGGTATCATTCAACATCGCAGCAGAGTGGCGCAGTGAAAGCGTGCTGGGCTATTAACCCAGAGGTCCGTGGATCGAAACCACGCTCTGCTAGAGATCGTTTTTGAATACTTAAAAATTCTGAGAATGATTTATTTTAAAGACTACAATTATATTCGCGGATTCCAATATTCTTTTGTATTTATTTTCTTAAGAATCGAATTATGCTTCCAAGTATTGACATTTAAAGAAACGTGCATACGAAGATTTAGCATGCCCAAATTCAGAAGTGATTTAATAATAACCACCTATTATTAAATTTAAATAGGAGGTAATATTAAATTATAATTAAAATAATAAAAATTTTCGTCCAGAATTAAAAGTAGCTGAACATTTTATAATTTGGTTCTAAGCTTCGTATCTCTTATGGTATCATTCAACATCGCAGCAGAGTGGTGCAGTGGAAGCGTGCTGGGCCCATAACCCAGAGGTCCGTGGATTGAAAGCTCGGTCTGCTAGTGAATGTTTTTAAATATTTACTTTCTGAGAATGATTATATTAAAGACCACAATTAGATTCGCGGATTGCAAAATTTTTTTGTATTTATTTGCTTAATAATCGAATTATGCGTCCAAGCATTGACAATTAAAGAAAACGTGCTTGCGAAGATTTAGCATGCCTGTATTCCGAAGTGATTTTATAGTAGCCACCTATTATTAAATTTTGAATAGGAGGTAATATTTAATTATAATTAAAATATTAAAAATTTTCGTCCAGAATTAAAAGTAGCTGAACATTTTATAATTTGGTTCTAAGCTTCGTATCTCTTATGGTATCATTCAACATCGCAGCAGAGTGGCGCAGTGGAAGCGTGCTGGGCCCATAACCCAGAGGTCCGTGGATTGAAAGCACGGTCCGCTAGTGAATGTTTTTAAATATTTACTTTCTGAGAATGATTATATTAAAGACTACAATTAGATTCGCGGAATGCAAAATTTTTTTGTATTTATTTGCTTAATAATCGAATTATGCGTCCAAGCATTGACAATTAATGAAAACGTTTTACTAAGATTTAGCATCCACAAATTCCGAAGTGATTTATTAGTATCCACCTTTTTTTAAAATTAAATAGGAGGTGATATTTCCTATTAATTAAAATATTAAAATTTTTGTCCAGAATTAAAGTAGCTGTACATTTTATAAATGGTTTCTCAACTTCGTATCTCTAATGGTATCATTCAACATCGCAGCAGAGTGGCGCAGTGGAAGCGTGCTGGGCCCATAACCCAGAGGTCCGTGGATTGAAAGCCCGCTCTGCTAGAATACGTTCTTGAATACTTTAAAATTCTGAGAATGATTATATTAATGACTACAATTAGATTCGCGGATTCCAAATTTTTTTTGTATTTAATTGCTTAAGAATCGAATTATGCGTCCAAGCACTGATATTTAAACAAAACGTGCTTACGAAGATTTAGCATGCCTATATTCCGAAGTGATTTTATAGTAGCCACCTATTATTAAATTTAAATAAGAGGTAATATTTATTTATAATTAAAATATTAAAAATTTTCGTCCAGAATTAAAAGTAGCTGTACATTTTATAAATAGGTTCTAAGCTTCGTATCTCTAATTGTATCATTCGACATCGCAGCACAGTGGCGCAGTGGAAGGGTGCTGGGCCCGTAACCCAGAGGTCCGTGGATCGAAATCACGATCTGCTAGAGATCGTTTTTAATACTTAAAATTTCTGAGAATGATTTCTTTTAAAGACTACAATTAGATTCGCGGATTCCAATATTCTTTTGTATTTATATTCTTAAGAATCGAATTATGTTTCCAAGTACTGACATTTAAAGAAACGTGCATACGAAAATTTAGCATGCCCAAATTCAGAAGTGATTTAATAATAGCTCCCTATTATTAAATTTAAATAGGAGGTAATATTTAATTATAATTAAAATATTAAAAATTTTCGTCAGGAATTAAAAGTAGCTGAACATTTTATAATTTGGTTCTAAATTCGTATCTCTTATGGTATCATTCAACATCGCAGCAGAGTGGTGCAGTGGAAGCGTGCTGGGCCCATAACCCAGAGGTCCGTGGATTGAAAGCACGGCCTGCTAGTGAATGTTTTTAAATATTTAAACTTTCTGAGAATGATTATATTAAAAACTACAATTAGATTCGCGAATTGCAAAATTTTTTAGTATTTATTTGCTTAATAATCGAATTATGCGTCCAAGCATTGACAATTAAAGAAACCGTTTTACTAAGATTTAGCATGCCCAAATTCCGAAGTGATTTAATAGTATCCACCTTTTATTAAATTTAAATAGGAGGTGATATTTCCTATTAACTAAAATATTAAAATTTTTCTTCCAGAATTATAGTAGCTGTACATTTTATAAATAGGTTCTCAACTTCGTATCTCTAATGGTATCATTCAACATCGCAGCAGAGTGGCGCAGTGGAAGCGTGCTGGGCCCATAACCCAGAGGTCCGTGGATCAAACCACGCTGTGCTAGAGATCGTTTTTGAATACTTAAAAATTTTGAGAATGATTTATTTTAAAGACTACAATTAGATTCGCGGATTCCAATATTCTTTTGTATTTATTTTCTTAAAAATCGAATTATGCTTCCAAGTACTGACATTTAAAAAACTTGCATACGAAGATTTAGCATGCCCAAATTCCGAAGTGATTTAATAATAGCCACCTATTATTAAATTTAAATAGGAGGTAATATTTAATTATAATTAAAATATTAAAAATTTTCGTCCAGAATTAAAAGTAGCTGAACATTTTATAATTTGGTTCTAAATTCGTATCTCTTATGGTATCATTCAACATCGCAGCAGAGTGGTGCAGTGGAAGCGTGCTGGGCCCATAACCCAGAGGTCCGTGGATTGAAAGCACGGCCTGCTAGTGAATGTTTTTAAATATTTAAACTTTCTGAGAATGATTATATTAAAAACTACAATTAGATTCGCGAATTGCAAAATTTTTTAGTATTTATTTGCTTAATAATCGAATTATGCGTCCAAGCATTGACAATTAAAGAAACCGTTTTACTAAGATTTAGCATGCCCAAATTCCGAAGTGATTTAATAGTATCCACCTTTTATTAAATTTAAATAGGAGGTGATATTTCCTATTAACTAAAATATTAAAATTTTTCTTCCAGAATTATAGTAGCTGTACATTTTATAAATAGGTTCTCAACTTCGTATCTCTAATGGTATCATTCAACATCGCAGCAGAGTGGCGCAGTGGAAGCGTGCTGGGCCCATAACCCAGAGGTCCGTGGATCAAACCACGCTGTGCTAGAGATCGTTTTTGAATACTTAAAAATTTTGAGAATGATTTATTTTAAAGACTACAATTAGATTCGCGGATTCCAATATTCTTTTGTATTTATTTTCTTAAAAATCGAATTATGCTTCCAAGTACTGACATTTAAAAAACTTGCATACGAAGATTTAGCATGCCCAAATTCCGAAGTGATTTAATAATAGCCACCTATTATTAAATTTAAATAGGAGGTAATATTTAATTATAATTAAAATATTAAAAATTTTCGTCCAGAATTAAAAGTAGCTGAACATTTTATAATTTGGTTCTGAGATTCGTATCTCTTATGGTATCATTCAACATCGCAGCAGAGTGGTGCAGTGGAAGCGTGGTGGGCCCGTAACCCAGAGGTCCGTGGATTGAAAGCACGGTCTGCTAGTGAATGTTTTTAAATATTTACTTTCTGAGAATGATTATATTAAAGACTACAATTAGACTCGCGGATTGCAAAATTTTTTTGTATTTATTTGCTTAATAATCGAATTATGCGTCCAAGCATTGACAATTAAAGAAAATGTTTTACTAAGATTTAGCATGCCCAAATTCCGAAGTGATTTAATAGTATCCACCTTTTATTAAATATAAATAGGAGGTGATATTTCCTATTAATTAAAATATTAAAATTTTTCGTCCAGAATTAAAGTAGCTGTACATTTTATAAATGGTTTCTCAACTTCGTATCTCTAATGGTATCATTCAACTTCGCAGCAGAGTGGCGCAGTGGAAGCGTGCTGGGCCCATAACCCAGAGGTCCGTGGATCGAAACCACGCTCTGCTAGAGATCGTTTTTGAATACTTAAAAATTCAGAGAATGATTTATTTTAAAGACTACAATTAGATACGCGGATTCCAAATTTTTTTTGTAATTATTTGCTTAAGAATCGAATTATGCGTCCAAGCATTGACATTTAAACAAAACGTGCTTACGAAGATTTAGCATGCCTAAAATCCGAAGTGATTTTATAGTAGCCACCTATTATTATATTTAAATATGAGGAAATATTTAATTATAATTAAAATATTAAAAATTTTCGTCCCAGAATTAAAAGTAGCTGTGCATTTTATAAATAGGTTCTAAGCTTCTTATCTCTAATTGTAACATTCAACATCGCAGCAGAGTGGCGCAGTGGAAGCGTGCAGGGCCCATAATCCAGAGGTCCGTGGATCGAAACCACGCTCTGCTAGAGATCGTTTTTAATACTTAAAATTTCTGAGAATGATTTCTTTTAAAGACTACAATTAGATTCGCGGATTCCAATATTCTTTTGTATTTATTTTCTTAAGAATCGAATTATGCTTCCAAGTACTGTCATTTAAAGAAACGTGCATACGAAAATTTAGCTTGCCCAAATTCAGAAGTGATTTAATAATAGCCACCTATTATTAAATTTAAATAGGAGGTAATATTTAATTATAATTAAAATATTAAAAATTTTCGTCCAGAATTAAAAGTAGCTGAACATTTTATACTTTGGTTCTAAGCTTCGTATCTCTTATGGTATCATTCAACATCGCAGCAGAGTGGTGCAGTGGAAGCGTGCTGGGCCCATAACCCAGAGGTCCGTGGATTAAAAGCACGGCCTGCTAGTGAATGTTTTTAAATATTTAAACTTTCTGAGAATGATTATATTAAAAACTACAATTAGATTCGCGAATTGCAAAATTTTTTAGTATTTATTTGCTTAATAATCGAATTATGCGTCCAAGCATTGACAATTAAAGAGAACGTTTTACAAAGATTTAGCATGCCCAAATTCCGAAGTGATTTAATAGTATCCACCTTTTATTAAATTTAAATAGGAGGTGATATTTCCTATTAATTAAAATATTAAAATTTTTCGTCCAGAATTATAGTAGCTGTACATTTTATAAATAGGTTCTCAACTTCGTATCTCTAATGGTATCATTCAACATCGCAGCAGAGTGGCGCAGTGGAAGCGTGCTGGGCCCATAACCCAGAGGTCCGTGGATCGAAACCACGCTCTGCTAGAGATCGTTTTTGAATACTTAAAAATTTTGAGAATGATTTATTTTAAAGACTACAATTAGATTCGCGGATTCCAATATTCTTTTGTATTTATTTTCTTAAGAATCGAATTATGCGTCCAAGCACTGATATTTAAACAAAACGTGCTTACGAAGATTTAGCATGCCTAAAATCCGAAGTGATTTTATAGTAGCCACCTATTATTATATTTAAATAGGAGGAAATATTTAATTATAATTAAAATATTAAAAATTTTCGTCCAGAATTAAAAGTAGCTGTACATTTTATAAATAGGTTCTAAGCTTCGTATCTCTAATTGTATCATTCAACATCGCAGCAGTGTGGCGCAGTGGAAGCGTGCTGGGCCCATAACCCAGAGGTCCGTGGATCGAAACCACGCTCTGCTAGATATCGTTTTTAATACTTAAAATTTCTGAGAATGATTTCTTTTAAAGACTACAATTAGATTCGCGGATTCCAATATTCTTTTGTATTTATTTTCTTAAGAATCGAATTATGCTTCCAAGTACGACATTTAAAGAAACGTGCATACGAAGATTTAGCATGCCCAAATTCAGAAGTGATTTAATAATAGCCACCTATTATTATATTTAAATAGGAGGAAATATTTAATTATAATTAAAATATTAAAAACATTCGTCCAGAATTAAAAGTAACTGTACATTTTATAAATAGGTTCTAAGCTTCGTATCTCTTATGGTATCTTTCAACATCGCAGCAGAGTGGTGCAGTGGCAGCGTGTTGGGCCCTTAACCCAGAGGTCCGTGGATTGAAAGCACGGTCTGCTAGTAAATGTTTTAAAATATTTAAACTTTCTGAGAGTGATTATATTAAAAACTACAATGAGATTCGCGAATTGCAAAATTTTTTTGTATTTATTTGTTTAATAATCGAATTATGCGTCCAAGCATTGACAATTAAAGAAACCGTTTTACTAAGATTTAGCATGCCCAAATTCCGAAGTGATTTAATAGTATCCACCTTTTATTAAATTTAAATAGGAGGTGATATTTCCTATTAATTAAAATATTAAAATTTTTCGTCCAGAATTAAAGTAGCTGTACATTTTATAAATGGTTTCTCAACTTCGTATCTCTAACGGTATCATTCAACATCGCAGCAGAGTGGCGCAGTGGAAGCGTGCTGGGCCCATAACCCAGAGGTCCGTGGATGGAAACCACGCTCTGCTAGAGATCGTTTTTGAATACTTAAAAATTCTGAGAATGATTTATTTTAAAGACTACAATTAGATACGCGGATTCCAAATTTTTTTTGTATTTATTTGCTTAAGAATCGAATTATGCGTCCAAGCATTGACATTTAAAAAAAACGTGCTTACAAAGATTTAGCATGCCTAAAATCCGAAGTGATTTTATAGTAGCCACCTATTATTATATTTAAATAGGAGGAAATATTTAATTATAATTAAAATATTAAAAATTTTCGTCCAGAATTAAAAGTAACTGTACATTTTATAAATAGGTTCTAAGCTTCGTATCTCTAATTGTATCATTCAACATCGCAACAGAGTGGCGCAGTGGAAGCGTGCTGGGCCCATAACCCAGAGGTCCGTGGATCGAAACCACGCTCTGCTAGAGATCGTTTTTAATACTTAAAATTTCTAAGAATGATTTCTTTTAAAGACTACATTTAGATTCGCGGATTCCAATATTCTTTTGTATTTATTTTCTTAAGAATCGAATTATGCTTCCAAGTACTGACATTTAAAGAAACGTGCATACGAAGATTTAGCATGCCCAAATTCAGAAGTGATTTAATAATAGCCACCTATTATTAAATTTAAATAGGAGGTGATATTTCCTATTAATTAAAATATTAAAATTTTCCTTCCAGAATTATAGTAGCTGTACATTTAATAAATAGGTTCTCAACTTCGTATCTCTAATGGTATCATTCAACATCGCAGCAGAGTGGCGCAGTGGAAGCGTGCTGGACCCATAACCCAGAGGTCCGTGGATTGAAAGCACCGTCTGCTAGTGAATGTTTTTAAATATTTACTTTCTGAGAATGATTATATTAAAGACTACAATTAGATTCGCGGATTGCAAAATTTTTTTGTATTTATTTGCTTAATAATCGAATTATGCGTCCAAGCATTGACAATTAAAGAAAACTTGCTTACGAAGATTTAGCATGCCTGTATTCCGAAGTGATTTTATAGGAGCCACCTATTATTAAATTTAAATAGGAGATAATATTTAATTATAATTAAAATATTAAAAGTTTTCGTCCAGAATTAAAAGTAGCTGAACATTTTATAATTTGGTTCTAAGCTTCGTATCTCTTATGGTATCATTCAACATCGCAGCATGGTGGTGCAGTGGCAGCGTGCTGGGCCCATAACACAGAGGTCCGTGGATTGAAAGCACGGTCTGCTAGTAAATGTTTTAAAATATTTAAACTTTCTGAGAATGATTATATTAAAAACTACAATTAGATTCGCGAATTGCAAAATTTTTTTGTATTTATTTGCTTAATAATCGAATTATGCGTCCAAGCATTGACAATTAAAGAAACCGTTTTACTAAGATTTAGCATGCCCAAATTCCGAAGTGATTTAATAGTATCCACCTTTTATTAAATTTAAATAGGAGGTGATATTTCCTATTAATTATAATATTAAAATTTTTCGTCCAGAATTAAAGTAGCTGTACATTTTATAAATGGTTTCTGAACTTCGTATCTCTAAGGGTATCATTCAACATCGCAGCAGGGTGGGGCAGTGGAAGCGTGCTGGGCCCATAACCCAGAGGTCCGTGGATCGAAACCACGCTCTGCTAGAGATCGTTTTTGAGTACTTAAAAATTCTGAGAATGATTTATTTTAAAGACTACAATTAGATACGCGGATTCCAAATTTTTTTTGTATTTATTTGCTTAAGAATCGAATTATGCGTCCAAGCATTGACATTTAAAAAAAACGTGCTTACGAAGATTTAGCATGCCTAAAATCCGAAGTGATTTTATAGTAGCCAACTATTATTATATTTAAATAGGAGGAAATATTTAATTATAATTAAAATATTAAAAATTTTCGTCCAGAATTAAAAGTAACTGTACATTTTATAAATAGGTTCTAAGCTTCGTATCTCTTATGGTATCATTCAACATCGCAGCAGAGTGGTGCAGTGGCAGCGTGCTGGGCCCATAACACAGAGGTCCGTGGATTGAAAGCACGGTCTGCTAGTAAATGTTTTAATATATATAAACTTTCTGAGAATGATTATATTAAAAACTACAATGAGATTCGCGAATTGCAAAAGTTTTTTGTATTTATTTGTTTAATAATCGAATTATGCGTCCAAGCATTGACAGTTAAAGAAACCGTTTTACTAAGATTTAGCATGCCCAAATTCCGAAGTGATTTAATAGTATCCACCTTTTATTAAATTAAAATAGGAGGTGATATTTCCTATTAATTAAAATATTAAAATTTTTCGTCCAGAATTAAAGTAGCTGTACATTTTATAAATGGTTTCTCAACTTCGTATCTCTAATGGTATCATTCAACACCGCAGCAGAGTGGCGCAGTGGAAGCGTGCTGGGCCCATAACCCAGAGGTCCGTGGATCGAAACCACGCTCTGCTAGAGATCGTTTTTAATACTTAAAATTTCTGAGAATGATTTACTTTAAAGACTACATTTAGATTCGCGGATTCCAATATTCTTTTGTATTTATTTTCTTAAGAATCGAATTATGCTTCCAAGTACTGACATTTAAAGAAACGTGCATACGAAGATTTAGCATGCCCAAATTCAGAAGTGATTTAATAATAGCCACCTATTATTAAATTTAAATAGGGGGTGATATTTCCTATTAATTAAAGTATTAAAATTTTTCTTCCAGAATTATATTAGCTGTACATTTAATAAATAGGCTCTCAACTTCGTATCTCTAATGGTTCAACATCGCAGCAGAGTGGCGCAGTGGAAGCGTGTTGGGCCCATAACACAGAGGTCCGTGGATCGAAACCACGCTCTGCTAGAGATCGTTTCTGAACACTTAAAAATTTTGAGAATGATTTATTTTAAAGACTACAATTAGAATCGCGGATTCCAATATTCTTTTGTATTTATTTTCTTAAGAATCTAACTATGCTTCATTCATACTGACATTTAAAGAAACGTGCATAGGAAGATTTAGCATGCCCAAATTCAGAAGTGATTTAATAATAACCACCTATTATTAAATTTAAATAGGAGGTAATATTTAATTATAATTAAAATAATAAAAATTTTCGTCCAGAATTAAAAGTAGCTGAACATTTTATAATTTGGTTCTAAGCTTCGTATCTCTTATGGTATCATTCAACATCGCAGCAGAGTGGTGCAGTGGAAGCTTGCTGGGCCCATAACCCAGAGGTCCGTGGATTGAAAGCACGGTCTGCTAGTGAATGTTTTTAAATATTTAAACTTTCTGAGAATGATTATATTAAAAACTACAATTAGATTCGCGAATTGCAAAATTTTTTTGTATTTATTTGCTTAATAATCGAATTATGCGTCCAAGCATTGACAATTAAAGAAACCGTTTTACTAAGATTAAGCATGCCCAAATTCCGAAGTGATTTAATAGTATCCACCTTTTATTAAATTTAAATAGGAGGTGATATTTCCTATTAATTAAAATATTAAAATTTTTCGTCCAGAATTATAGTAGCTGTACATTTTATATTATTAGGTTCTCAACTTCGTATCTCTAATGGCATCATTCAACATCGCAGCAGAGTGGCGCAGTGGAAGCGTGCTGGGCCCAGAGGTCCGTGGATCGAAACCACGCTCTGCTAGAGATCGATTTTGAATACTTAAAAATTCTGAGAATGATTTATTTTAAAGACTACAATTAGATTCGCGGATTCCAATATTCTTTTTTATTTATTTTCTTAAGAATCGAACTATGCTTCCAAGTACTGACATTTAAAGAAACGTACATACGAAGATTTAGCATGCCCAAATTCCGAAGTGATTTAATAATAGCCACCTATTATTAAATTTAAATAGGAGGTAATATTTAATTATAATTAAAATATTAAAATTTTTCGTCCAGAATTAAATGTAGCTGAACATTTTATAATTTGGTTCTAAGATTCGTATCTCTTATGGTATCATTCAACATCGCAGCAGAGTGGTGCAGTGGAAGCGTGCTGGGCCCATAACCCAGAGGTCCGTGGATTGAAAGCTCGGTCTGCTAGTGAATGTTTTTAAATATTTACTTTCTGAGAATGATTATATTAAAGACCACAATTAGATTCGCGGATTGCAAAATTTTTTTGTATTTATTTGCTTAATAATCGAATTATGCGTCCAAGCATTGACAATTAAAGAAAACGTGCTTACGAAGATTTAGCATGCCTGTATTCCGAAGTGATTTTATAGTAGCCACCTATTATTAAATTTAAATAAGAGGTGATATTTCCTATTAATTAAAATATTAAAATTTTTCGTCCAGAATTAAAGTAGCTGTACATTTTATAAATGGTTTCTCAACTTCGTATGTCTAATGGTATCATTCAAAACCGCAGCAGAGTGGCGCAGTGGAAGCGTGCTGGGCCCATAACCCACAGGTCCGTGGATCGAAACCACGCTCTGCTAGAGATCGTTTTTGAATACTTAAAAATTCTGAGAATGATTTATTTTAAAGACTACAATTAGATACGCGGATTCCAATTTTTTTTTGTATTTATTTGCTTGAGAATCGAATTATGCGTCCAAGCATTGACATTTAAAAAAAACGTGCTTACGAAGATTTAGCATGCCTAAAATCCGAAGTGATTTTATAGTAGCCACCTATTATTATATTTAAATAGGAGGAATTATTTAATTATAATTAAAATATTAAAAATTTTCGTCCAGAATTAAAAGTAACTGTACATTTTATAAATAGGTTCTAAGCTTCATATCTCTAATTGTATCATTCAACATCGCAGCAGAGTGGCGCAGTGGAAGCGTGCTGGGCCCATAACCCAGAGGTCCGTGGATCGAAACCACGCTCTGCTAGAGATCGTTTTTAATACTTAAAATTTCTCAGAATGATTTCTTTTAAAGACTACATTTAGATTCACGGATTCCAATATTCTTTTGTATTTATTTTCTTAAGAATCGAATTATGCTTCCAAGTACTGACATTTAAAGAAACGTGCATACGAAGATTTAGCATGCCCAAATTTAGAAGTGATTTAATAATAGCCACCTATTATTAAATTTAAATAGGAGGTGATATTTCCTATTAATTAAAATATTAAAATTTTTCTTCCAGAATTATAGTAGCTGTACTTTTAATAAATAGATTCTCAATTTCGTATCTCTAATGGTATCATTCAACATCGCAGCAGAGTGGCGCAGTGGAAGCGTGCTGGGCCCATAACCCAGAGGTCCGTGGATCGAAACCACGCTCTGCTAGAGATCGTTTCTGAATACTTAAAAATTTTGAGAATGATTTATTTTAAAGACTACAATTAGATTCGCGGATTCCAATATTCTTTTGTATTTATTTTCTTAAGAATCGAACTATGCTTCATTCATACTGACATTTAAAGAAACGTGCATACGAAGATTTAGCATGCCCAAATTCAAAAGTGATTTAATAATAGCCACCTATTATTAAATTTAAATAGGAGGTAATATTTAATTATAATTAAAATATTAAAATTTTTCGTCCAGAATTAAATGTAGCTGAACATTTTATAATTTGGTTCTAAGATTCGTATCTCTTATGGTATCATTCAACATCGCAGCAGAGTGGTGCAGTGGAAGCGTGCTGGGCCCTTAACCCAGAGGTCCGTGGATTGAAAGCACGGTCTGCTAGTGAATGTTTTTAAATATTTACTTTCTGAGAATGATTATATTAAAGACTACAATTAGATTCGCGGATTGAAAAATTTTTTTGTATTTATTTGCTTAATAATTGAATTATGCGTCCAAGCATTGACATTTAAACAAAACGTGCTTACGAACATTTAGCATGCCTAAAATCCGAAGTGATTTTATAGTATTATTATATTTAAATAGGAGGAAATATTTAATTATTAGTAAAATATTAAAAATTTTCGTCCAGAATTAAAAGTAGCTGTACATTTTATAAATAGGTTCTAAGCTTCGTATCTCTAATTGTATCATTCAACATCGCAGCAGAGTGGCGCAGTGGAAGCGTGCTGGGCCCATAACCCAGAGGTCCGTGGATCGAAACCACGCTCTGCTAGAGATCGTTTTTAATACTTAAAATTTCTGAGAATGATTTCTTTTAAAGACTACAATTAGATTCGCGGATTCCAATAATCTTTTGTATTTATTTTCTTAAGAATCGAATTATGCTTCCAAGTATTGACATTTAAAGAAACGTGCATACGAAGATTTAGCATGTCCAAATTCAGAAGTGATTTAATAATAACCACCTATTATTAAATTTAAATAGGAGGTAATATTTAATTATAATTAAAATAATAAAAATTTTCGTCCAGAATTAAAAGTAGCTGAACATTTTATAATTTGGTTCTAAGCTTCGTATCTCTTATGGTATCATTCAACATCGCAGCAGAGTGGCGCAGTGGAAGCGTGCTGGGCCCATAACCCAGAGGTCCGTGGATCGAAACCAAGCTCTGCTAGAGATCGTTTTTGAATACTTAAAAATTCTGAGAATGATTTATTTTAAAGAATACAATTTGATACGCGGATTTCAAATTTTTTTTGTATTTATTTGCTTAAGAATCGAATTATGCGTCCAAGCATTGACATTTAAAAAAAACGTGCTTACGAAGATTTAGCATGCCTAAAATCCGAAGTGATTTTATAGTAGCCACCTATTATTATATTTAAATAGGAGGAAATATTTAATTAAAATTAAAATATTAAAAATTTTCGTCCAGAATTAAAAGTAACTGTACATTTTATAAATAGGTTCTAAGCTTCGTATCTCTAATTGTATCATTCAACATCGCAGCAGAGTGGCGCAGTGGAAGCGTGCTGGGCCCATAACCCAGAGGTCCGTGGATCGAAACCACGCTCTGCTAGAGATCGTTTTTAATACTTAAAATTTCTGAGAATGATTTCTTTTAAAGACTACAATTAGATTCGCGGATTCCAATAATCTTTTGTATTTATTTTCTTAAGAATCGAATTATGCTTCCAAGTATTGACATTTAAAGAAACGTGCATACGAAGATTTAGCATGCCCAAATTCAGAAGTGATTTAATAATAACCACCTATTATTAAATTTAAATAGGAGGTAATATTTAATTATAATTAAAATAATAAAAATTTTCGTCCAGAATTAAAAGTAGCTGAACATTTTATAATTTGGTTCTAAGCTTCGTATCTCTTATGGTATCATTCAACATCGCAGCAGAGTGGTGCAGTGGAAGCGTGCTGGGCCCATAACCCAGAGGTCCGTGGATTGAAAGCACGGTCTGCTAGTGAATGTTTTTAAATATTTAAACTTTCTGAGAATGATTATATTAAAAACTACAATCAGATTCGCGAATTGCAAAATTTTTTTGTATTTATTTGCTTAATAATCGAATTATGCGTCCAAGCATTGACAATTAAAGGAACCGTTTTACTAAGATTTAGCATGACCAAATTCCGAAGTGATTTAATAGTATCCACCTTTTATTAAATTTAAATAGGAGGTGATATTTCCTATTAATTAAAATATTAAAATTTTTCGTCCAGAATTATAGTAGCTGTACATTTTATAAATAGGTTCTCAACTTCGTATCTCTAATGGTATCATTCAACATCGCAGCAGAGTGGCGCAGTGAAAGCGTGCTGGGCTATTAACCCAGAGGTCCGTGGATCGAAACCACGCTCTGCTAGAGATCGTTTTTGAATACTTAAAAATTCTGAGAATGATTTATTTTAAAGACTACAATTAGATTCGCGGATTCCAATATACTTTTGTATTTATTTTCTTAAGAATCGAATTATGCTTCCAAGTATTGACATTTAAAGAAACGTGCATACGAAGATTTAGCATGCCCAAATTCAGAAGTGATTTAATAATAACCACCTATTATTAAATTTAAATAGGAGGTAATATTAAATTATAATTAAAATAATAAAAATTTTCGTCCAGAATTAAAAGTAGCTGAACATTTTATAATTTGGTTCTAAGCTTCGTATCTCTTATGGTATCATTCAACATCGCAGCAGAGTGGTGCAGTGGAAGCGTGCTGGGCCCATAACCCAGAGGTCCGTGGATTGAAAGCTCGGTCTGCTAGTGAATGTTTTTAAATATTTACTTTCTGAGAATGATTATATTAAAGACCACAATTAGATTCGCGGATTGCAAAATTTTTTTGTATTTATTTGCTTAATAATCGAATTATGCGTCCAAGCATTGACAATTAAAGAAAACGTGCTTGCGAAGATTTAGCATGCCTGTATTCCGAAGTGATTTTATAGTAGCCACCTATTATTAAATTTTGAATAGGAGGTAATATTTAATTATAATTAAAATATTAAAAATTTTCGTCCAGAATTAAAAGTAGCTGAACATTTTATAATTTGGTTCTAAGCTTCGTATCTCTTATGGTATCATTCAACATCGCAGCAGAGTGGCGCAGTGGAAGCGTGCTGGGCCCATAACCCAGAGGTCCGTGGATTGAAAGCACGGTCCGCTAGTGAATGTTTTTAAATATTTACTTTCTGAGAATGATTATATTAAAGACTACAATTAGATTCGCGGAATGCAAAATTTTTTTGTATTTATTTGCTTAATAATCGAATTATGCGTCCAAGCATTGACATTTAAAAAAAACGTGCTTACGAAGATTTAGCATGCCTAAAATCCGAAGTGATTTTATAGTAGCCACCTATTATTATATTTAAATAGGAGGAAATATTTAATTAAAATTAAAATATTAAAAATTTTCGTCCAGAATTAAAAGTAACTGTACATTTTATAAATAGGTTCTAAGCTTCGTATCTCTAATTGTATCATTCAACATCGCAGCAGAGTGGCGCAGTGGAAGCGTGCTGGGCCCATAACCCAGAGGTCCGTGGATCGAAACCACGCTCTGCTAGAGATCGTTTTTAATACTTAAAATTTCTGAGAATGATTTCTTTTAAAGACTACAATTAGATTCGCGGATTCCAATAATCTTTTGTATTTATTTTCTTAAGAATCGAATTATGCTTCCAAGTATTGACATTTAAAGAAACGTGCATACGAAGATTTAGCATGCCCAAATTCAGAAGTGATTTAATAATAACCACCTATTATTAAATTTAAATAGGAGGTAATATTTAATTATAATTAAAATAATAAAAATTTTCGTCCAGAATTAAAAGTAGCTGAACATTTTATAATTTGGTTCTAAGCTTCGTATCTCTTATGGTATCATTCAACATCGCAGCAGAGTGGTGCAGTGGAAGCGTGCTGGGCCCATAACCCAGAGGTCCGTGGATTGAAAGCACGGTCTGCTAGTGAATGTTTTTAAATATTTAAACTTTCTGAGAATGATTATATTAAAAACTACAATCAGATTCGCGAATTGCAAAATTTTTTTGTATTTATTTGCTTAATAATCGAATTATGCGTCCAAGCATTGACAATTAAAGGAACCGTTTTACTAAGATTTAGCATGACCAAATTCCGAAGTGATTTAATAGTATCCACCTTTTATTAAATTTAAATAGGAGGTGATATTTCCTATTAATTAAAATATTAAAATTTTTCGTCCAGAATTATAGTAGCTGTACATTTTATAAATAGGTTCTCAACTTCGTATCTCTAATGGTATCATTCAACATCGCAGCAGAGTGGCGCAGTGAAAGCGTGCTGGGCTATTAACCCAGAGGTCCGTGGATCGAAACCACGCTCTGCTAGAGATCGTTTTTGAATACTTAAAAATTCTGAGAATGATTTATTTTAAAGACTACAATTAGATTCGCGGATTCCAATATACTTTTGTATTTATTTTCTTAAGAATCGAATTATGCTTCCAAGTATTGACATTTAAAGAAACGTGCATACGAAGATTTAGCATGCCCAAATTCAGAAGTGATTTAATAATAACCACCTATTATTAAATTTAAATAGGAGGTAATATTAAATTATAATTAAAATAATAAAAATTTTCGTCCAGAATTAAAAGTAGCTGAACATTTTATAATTTGGTTCTAAGCTTCGTATCTCTTATGGTATCATTCAACATCGCAGCAGAGTGGTGCAGTGGAAGCGTGCTGGGCCCATAACCCAGAGGTCCGTGGATTGAAAGCTCGGTCTGCTAGTGAATGTTTTTAAATATTTACTTTCTGAGAATGATTATATTAAAGACCACAATTAGATTCGCGGATTGCAAAATTTTTTTGTATTTATTTGCTTAATAATCGAATTATGCGTCCAAGCATTGACAATTAAAGAAAACGTGCTTGCGAAGATTTAGCATGCCTGTATTCCGAAGTGATTTTATAGTAGCCACCTATTATTAAATTTTGAATAGGAGGTAATATTTAATTATAATTAAAATATTAAAAATTTTCGTCCAGAATTAAAAGTAGCTGAACATTTTATAATTTGGTTCTAAGCTTCGTATCTCTTATGGTATCATTCAACATCGCAGCAGAGTGGCGCAGTGGAAGCGTGCTGGGCCCATAACCCAGAGGTCCGTGGATTGAAAGCACGGTCCGCTAGTGAATGTTTTTAAATATTTACTTTCTGAGAATGATTATATTAAAGACTACAATTAGATTCGCGGAATGCAAAATTTTTTTGTATTTATTTGCTTAATAATCGAATTATGCGTCCAAGCATTGACAATTAATGAAAACGTTTTACTAAGATTTAGCATCCACAAATTCCGAAGTGATTTATTAGTATCCACCTTTTTTTAAAATTAAATAGGAGGTGATATTTCCTATTAATTAAAATATTAAAATTTTTGTCCAGAATTAAAGTAGCTGTACATTTTATAAATGGTTTCTCAACTTCGTATCTCTAAGGGTATCATTCAACATCGCAGCAGGGTGGGGCAGTGGAAGCGTGCTGGGCCCATAACCCAGAGGTCCGTGGATCGAAACCACGCTCTGCTAGAGATCGTTTTTGAGTACTTAAAAATTCTGAGAATGATTTATTTTAAAGACTACAATTAGATACGCGGATTCCAAATTTTTTTTGTATTTATTTGCTTAAGAATCGAATTATGCGTCCAAGCATTGACATTTAAAAAAAACGTGCTTACGAAGATTTAGCATGCCTAAAATCCGAAGTGATTTTATAGTAGCCAACTATTATTATATTTAAATAGGAGGAAATATTTAATTATAATTAAAATATTAAAAATTTTCGTCCAGAATTAAAAGTAACTGTACATTTTATAAATAGGTTCTAAGCTTCGTATCTCTTATGGTATCATTCAACATCGCAGCAGAGTGGTGCAGTGGCAGCGTGCTGGGCCCATAACACAGAGGTCCGTGGATTGAAAGCACGGTCTGCTAGTAAATGTTTTAATATATATAAACTTTCTGAGAATGATTATATTAAAAACTACAATGAGATTCGCGAATTGCAAAAGTTTTTTGTATTTATTTGTTTAATAATCGAATTATGCGTCCAAGCATTGACAGTTAAAGAAACCGTTTTACTAAGATTTAGCATGCCCAAATTCCGAAGTGATTTAATAGTATCCACCTTTTATTAAATTAAAATAGGAGGTGATATTTCCTATTAATTAAAATATTAAAATTTTTCGTCCAGAATTAAAGTAGCTGTACATTTTATAAATGGTTTCTCAACTTCGTATCTCTAATGGTATCATTCAACACCGCAGCAGAGTGGCGCAGTGGAAGCGTGCTGGGCCCATAACCCAGAGGTCCGTGGATCGAAACCACGCTCTGCTAGAGATCGTTTTTAATACTTAAAATTTCTGAGAATGATTTACTTTAAAGACTACATTTAGATTCGCGGATTCCAATATTCTTTTGTATTTATTTTCTTAAGAATCGAATTATGCTTCCAAGTACTGACATTTAAAGAAACGTGCATACGAAGATTTAGCATGCCCAAATTCAGAAGTGATTTAATAATAGCCACCTATTATTAAATTTAAATAGGGGGTGATATTTCCTATTAATTAAAGTATTAAAATTTTTCTTCCAGAATTATATTAGCTGTACATTTAATAAATAGGCTCTCAACTTCGTATCTCTAATGGTTCAACATCGCAGCAGAGTGGCGCAGTGGAAGCGTGTTGGGCCCATAACACAGAGGTCCGTGGATCGAAACCACGCTCTGCTAGAGATCGTTTCTGAATACTTAAAAATTTTGAGAATGATTTATTTTAAAGACTACAATTAGAATCGCGGATTCCAATATTCTTTTGTATTTATTTTCTTAAGAATCTAACTATGCTTCATTCATACTGACATTTAAAGAAACGTGCATAGGAAGATTTAGCATGCCCAAATTCAGAAGTGATTTAATAATAACCACCTATTATTAAATTTAAATAGGAGGTAATATTTAATTATAATTAAAATAATAAAAATTTTCGTCCAGAATTAAAAGTAGCTGAACATTTTATAATTTGGTTCTAAGCTTCGTATCTCTTATGGTATCATTCAACATCGCAGCAGAGTGGTGCAGTGGAAGCTTGCTGGGCCCATAACCCAGAGGTCCGTGGATTGAAAGCACGGTCTGCTAGTGAATGTTTTTAAATATTTAAACTTTCTGAGAATGATTATATTAAAAACTACAATTAGATTCGCGAATTGCAAAATTTTTTTGTATTTATTTGCTTAATAATCGAATTATGCGTCCAAGCATTGACAATTAAAGAAACCGTTTTACTAAGATTAAGCATGCCCAAATTCCGAAGTGATTTAATAGTATCCACCTTTTATTAAATTTAAATAGGAGGTGATATTTCCTATTAATTAAAATATTAAAATTTTTCGTCCAGAATTATAGTAGCTGTACATTTTATATTATTAGGTTCTCAACTTCGTATCTCTAATGGTATCATTCAACATCGCAGCAGAGTGGCGCAGTGGAAGCGTGCTGGGCCCAGAGGTCCGTGGATCGAAACCACGCTCTGCTAGAGATCGATTTTGAATACTTAAAAATTCTGAGAATGATTTATTTTAAAGACTACAATTAGATTCGCGGATTCCAATATTCTTTTTTATTTATTTTCTTAAGAATCGAACTATGCTTCCAAGTACTGACATTTAAAGAAACGTACATACGAAGATTTAGCATGCCCAAATTCCGAAGTGATTTAATAATAGCCACCTATTATTAAATTTAAATAGGAGGTAATATTTAATTATAATTAAAATATTAAAATTTTTCGTCCAGAATTAAATGTAGCTGAACATTTTATAATTTGGTTCTAAGATTCGTATCTCTTATGGTATCATTCAACATCGCAGCAGAGTGGTGCAGTGGAAGCGTGCTGGGCCCATAACCCAGAGGTCCGTGGATTGAAAGCTCGGTCTGCTAGTGAATGTTTTTAAATATTTACTTTCTGAGAATGATTATATTAAAGACCACAATTAGATTCGCGGATTGCAAAATTTTTTTGTATTTATTTGCTTAATAATCGAATTATGCGTCCAAGCATTGACAATTAAAGAAAACGTGCTTACGAAGATTTAGCATGCCTGTATTCCGAAGTGATTTTATAGTAGCCACCTATTATTAAATTTAAATAAGAGGTGATATTTCCTATTAATTAAAATATTAAAATTTTTCGTCCAGAATTAAAGTAGCTGTACATTTTATAAATGGTTTCTCAACTTCGTATGTCTAATGGTATCATTCAAAACCGCAGCAGAGTGGCGCAGTGGAAGCGTGCTGGGCCCATAACCCACAGGTCCGTGGATCGAAACCACGCTCTGCTAGAGATCGTTTTTGAATACTTAAAAATTCTGAGAATGATTTATTTTAAAGACTACAATTAGATACGCGGATTCCAATTTTTTTTTTGTATTTATTTGCTTGAGAATCGAATTATGCGTCCAAGCATTGACATTTAAAAAAAACGTGCTTACGAAGATTTAGCATGCCTAAAATCCGAAGTGATTTTATAGTAGCCACCTATTATTATATTTAAATAGGAGGAATTATTTAATTATAATTAAAATATTAAAAATTTTCGTCCAGAATTAAAAGTAACTGTACATTTTATAAATAGGTTCTAAGCTTCATATCTCTAATTGTATCATTCAACATCGCAGCAGAGTGGCGCAGTGGAAGCGTGCTGGGCCCATAACCCAGAGGTCCGTGGATCGAAACCACGCTCTGCTAGAGATCGTTTTTAATACTTAAAATTTCTCAGAATGATTTCTTTTAAAGACTACATTTAGATTCACGGATTCCAATATTCTTTTGTATTTATTTTCTTAAGAATCGAACTATGCTTCATTCATACTGACATTTAAAGAAACGTGCATACGAAGATTTAGCATGCCCAAATTCAAAAGTGATTTAATAATAGCCACCTATTATTAAATTTAAATAGGAGGTAATATTTAATTATAATTAAAATATTAAAATTTTTCGTCCAGAATTAAATGTAGCTGAACATTTTATAATTTGGTTCTAAGATTCGTATCTCTTATGGTATCATTCAACATCGCAGCAGAGTGGTGCAGTGGAAGCGTGCTGGGCCCTTAACCCAGAGGTCCGTGGATTGAAAGCACGGTCTGCTAGTGAATGTTTTTAAATATTTACTTTCTGAGAATGATTATATTAAAGACTACAATTAGATTCGCGGATTGAAAAATTTTTTTGTATTTATTTGCTTAATAATTGAATTATGCGTCCAAGCATTGACATTTAAACAAAACGTGCTTACGAACATTTAGCATGCCTAAAATCCGAAGTGATTTTATAGTATTATTATATTTAAATAGGAGGAAATATTTAATTATTAGTAAAATATTAAAAATTTTCGTCCAGAATTAAAAGTAGCTGTACATTTTATAAATAGGTTCTAAGCTTCGTATCTCTAATTGTATCATTCAACATCGCAGCAGAGTGGCGCAGTGGAAGCGTGCTGGGCCCATAACCCAGAGGTCCGTGGATCGAAACCACGCTCTGCTAGAGATCGTTTTTAATACTTAAAATTTCTGAGAATGATTTCTTTTAAAGACTACAATTAGATTCGCGGATTCCAATAATCTTTTGTATTTATTTTCTTAAGAATCGAATTATGCTTCCAAGTATTGACATTTAAAGAAACGTGCATACGAAGATTTAGCATGTCCAAATTCAGAAGTGATTTAATAATAACCACCTATTATTAAATTTAAATAGGAGGTAATATTTAATTATAATTAAAATAATAAAAATTTTCGTCCAGAATTAAAAGTAGCTGAACATTTTATAATTTGGTTCTAAGCTTCGTATCTCTTATGGTATCATTCAACATCGCAGCAGAGTGGCGCAGTGGAAGCGTGCTGGGCCCATAACACAGAGGTCCGTGGATCGAAACCAAGCTCTGCTAGAGATCGTTTTTGAATACTTAAAAATTCTGAGAATGATTTATTTTAAAGAATACAATTTGATACGCGGATTTCAAATTTTTTTTGTATTTATTTGCTTAAGAATCGAATTATGCGTCCAAGCATTGACATTTAAAAAAAACGTGCTTACGAAGATTTAGCATGCCTAAAATCCGAAGTGATTTTATAGTAGCCACCTATTATTATATTTAAATAGGAGGAAATATTTAATTAAAATTAAAATATTAAAAATTTTCGTCCAGAATTAAAAGTAACTGTACATTTTATAAATAGGTTCTAAGCTTCGTATCTCTAATTGTATCATTCAACATCGCAGCAGAGTGGCGCAGTGGAAGCGTGCTGGGCCCATAACCCAGAGGTCCGTGGATCGAAACCACGCTCTGCTAGAGATCGTTTTTAATACTTAAAATTTCTTAGAATGATTTCTTTTAAAGACTACAATTAGATTCGCGGATTCCAATAATCTTTTGTATTTATTTTCTTAAGAATCGAATTATGCTTCCAAGTATTGACATTTAAAGAAACGTGCATACGAAGATTTAGCATGCCCAAATTCAGAAGTGATTTAATAATAACCACCTATTATTAAATTTAAATAGGAGGTAATATTTAATTATAATTAAAATAATAAAAATTTTCGTCCAGAATTAAAAGTAGCTGAACATTTTATAATTTGGTTCTAAGCTTCGTATCTCTTATGGTATCATTCAACATCGCAGCAGAGTGGTGCAGTGGAAGCGTGCTGGGCCCATAACCCAGAGGTCCGTGGATTGAAAGCACGGTCTGCTAGTGAATGTTTTTAAATATTTAAACTTTCTGAGAATGATTATATTAAAAACTACAATCAGATTCGCGAATTGCAAAATTTTTTTGTATTTATTTGCTTAATAATCGAATTATGCGTCCAAGCATTGACAATTAAAGGAACCGTTTTACTAAGATTTAGCATGACCAAATTCCGAAGTGATTTAATAGTATCCACCTTTTATTAAATTTAAATAGGAGGTGATATTTCCTATTAATTAAAATATTAAAATTTTTCGTCCAGAATTATAGTAGCTGTACATTTTATAAATAGGTTCTCAACTTCGTATCTCTAATGGTATCATTCAACATCGCAGCAGAGTGGCGCAGTGAAAGCGTGCTGGGCTATTAACCCAGAGGTCCGTGGATCGAAACCACGCTCTGCTAGAGATCGTTTTTGAATACTTAAAAATTCTGAGAATGATTTATTTTAAAGACTACAATTAGATTCGCGGATTCCAATATACTTTTGTATTTATTTTCTTAAGAATCGAATTATGCTTCCAAGTATTGACATTTAAAGAAACGTGCATACGAAGATTTAGCATGCCCAAATTCAGAAGTGATTTAATAATAACCACCTATTATTAAATTTAAATAGGAGGTAATATTAAATTATAATTAAAATAATAAAAATTTTCGTCCAGAATTAAAAGTAGCTGAACATTTTATAATTTGGTTCTAAGCTTCGTATCTCTTATGGTATCATTCAACATCGCAGCAGAGTGGTGCAGTGGAAGCGTGCTGGGCCCATAACCCAGAGGTCCGTGGATTGAAAGCTCGGTCTGCTAGTGAATGTTTTTAAATATTTACTTTCTGAGAATGATTATATTAAAGACCACAATTAGATTCGCGGATTGCAAAATTTTTTTGTATTTATTTGCTTAATAATCGAATTATGCGTCCAAGCATTGACAATTAAAGAAAACGTGCTTGCGAAGATTTAGCATGCCTGTATTCCGAAGTGATTTTATAGTAGCCACCTATTATTAAATTTTGAATAGGAGGTAATATTTAATTATAATTAAAATATTAAAAATTTTCGTCCAGAATTAAAAGTAGCTGAACATTTTATAATTTGGTTCTAAGCTTCGTATCTCTTATGGTATCATTCAACATCGCAGCAGAGTGGCGCAGTGGAAGCGTGCTGGGCCCATAACCCAGAGGTCCGTGGATTGAAAGCACGGTCCGCTAGTGAATGTTTTTAAATATTTACTTTCTGAGAATGATTATATTAAAGACTACAATTAGATTCGCGGAATGCAAAATTTTTTTGTATTTATTTGCTTAATAATCGAATTATGCGTCCAAGCATTGACAATTAATGAAAACGTTTTACTAAGATTTAGCATCCACAAATTCCGAAGTGATTTATTAGTATCCACCTTTTTTTAAAATTAAATAGGAGGTGATATTTCCTATTAATTAAAATATTAAAATTTTTGTCCAGAATTAAAGTAGCTGTACATTTTATAAATGGTTTCTCAACTTCGTATCTCTAATGGTATCATTCAACATCGCAGCAGAGTGGCGCAGTGGAAGCGTGCTGGGCCCATAACCCAGAGGTCCGTGGATCGAAACCAAGCTCTGCTAGAGATCGTTTTTGAATACTTAAAAATTCTGAGAATGATTTATTTTAAAGACTACAATTTGATACGCGGATTTCAAATTTTTTTTGTATTTATTTGCTTAAGAATCGAATTATGCGTCCAAGCATTGACATTTAAACAAAACGTGTTTACGAAGATTTAGCATGCCTAAAATCCGAAGTGATTTTATAGTAGCCACCTATTATTATATTTAAATAGGAGGAAATATTTAATTATAATTAAAATATTAAAAATTTTCGTCCAGAATTAAAAGTAGCTGTATATTTTAAAAATAGGTTCTAAGCTTTGTATCTCTAATTGTATCATTCAACATCGCAGCAGAGTGGCGCAATGGAAGCGTGCTGGGCCCATAACCCAGAGGTCCGTGGATCGAAACCACGCTCTGCTTGAGATCGTTTTTAATACTTAAAATTTCTGAGAATGATTTCTTTTAAAGACTACAATTAGATTCGCGGATTCCAATAATCTTTTGTATTTATTTTCTTAAGAATCGAATTATGCTTCCAAGTACTGACATTTAAAGAAACGTGCATACGAAAATTTAGCTTGCCCAAATTCAGAAGTGATTTAATAATAGCCACCTATTATTAAATTTAAATAGGAGGTAATATTTAATTATAATTAAAATATTAAAAATTTTCGTCCAGAATTAAAAGTAGCTGAACATTTTATAATTTGGTTCTAAGCTTCGTATGTATCTCTTATAGTACCATTCAACATCGCAGCAGAGTAGTGCAGTGGAAGCGTGCTGGGCCCATAACCCAGAGGTCCGTGGATTAAAAGCACGGCCTGCTAGTGAATGTTTTTAAATATTTAAACTTTCTGAGAATGATTATATTAAAAACTACAATTAGATTCGCGAATTGCAAAATTTTTTAGTATTTATTTGCTTAATTATCGAATTATGCGTCCAAGCATTGACAATTAAAGAGAACGTTTTACTAAGATTTAGCATGCCCAAATTCCGAAGTGATTTAATAGTATCCACCTTTTAATAAATTTAAATAGGAGGTGATATTTCCTATTAATTAAAATATTAAAATTTTTCGCCCAGAATTATAGTAGCTGTACATTTTATAAATAGGTTCTCAACTTCGTATCTCTAATGGTATCATTCAACATTGCAGCAGAGTGGCGCAGTGGAAGCGTGATGGGCCCATAACCCAGAGGTTCGTGGATCGAAACCACGCTCTGCTAGAGATCGTTTTTGAATACTTCAAAATTCTGAGAATGATTTATTTTAAAGACTAACATTAGATTCGCGGTATCCAAAATTCTTTTGAATTTATTTGCTTAAGAATCGAATTATTCTACCAAGTACTGACATTTAAAGGAAACGTACATACGAAGATTTAGCATGCTCAAATTCCGAAGTGATTTAATAATAGCCACCTATTATTAAATTTAAATAGGGGGTGATATTTCCTATTAATTAAAGTATTAAAATTTTTCTTCCAGAATTATATTAGCTGTACATTTAATAAATAGGCTCTCAACTTCGTATCTCTAATGGTTCAACATCGCAGCAGAGTGGCGCAGTGGAAGCGTGTTGGGCCCATAACACAGAGGTCCGTGGATCGAAACCACGCTCTGCTAGAGATCGTTTCTGAATACTTAAAAATTTTGAGAATGATTTATTTTAAAGACTACAATTAGAATCGCGGATTCCAATATTCTTTTGTATTTATTTTCTTAAGAATCTAACTATGCTTCATTCATACTGACATTTAAAGAAACGTGCATAGGAAGATTTAGCATGCCCAAATTCAGAAGTGATTTAATAATAACCACCTATTATTAAATTTAAATAGGAGGTAATATTTAATTATAATTAAAATAATAAAAATTTTCGTCCAGAATTAAAAGTAGCTGAACATTTTATAATTTGGTTCTAAGCTTCGTATCTCTTATGGTATCATTCAACATCGCAGCAGAGTGGTGCAGTGGAAGCTTGCTGGGCCCATAACCCAGAGGTCCGTGGATTGAAAGCACGGTCTGCTAGTGAATGTTTTTAAATATTTAAACTTTCTGAGAATGATTATATTAAAAACTACAATTAGATTCGCGAATTGCAAAATTTTTTTGTATTTATTTGCTTAATAATCGAATTATGCGTCCAAGCATTGACAATTAAAGAAACCGTTTTACTAAGATTAAGCATGCCCAAATTCCGAAGTGATTTAATAGTATCCACCTTTTATTAAATTTAAATAGGAGGTGATATTTCCTATTAATTAAAATATTAAAATTTTTCGTCCAGAATTATAGTAGCTGTACATTTTATATTATTAGGTTCTCAACTTCGTATCTCTAATGGTATCATTCAACATCGCAGCAGAGTGGCGCAGTGGAAGCGTGCTGGGCCCAGAGGTCCGTGGATCGAAACCACGCTCTGCTAGAGATCGATTTTGAATACTTAAAAATTCTGAGAATGATTTATTTTAAAGACTACAATTAGATTCGCGGATTCCAATATTCTTTTTTATTTATTTTCTTAAGAATCGAACTATGCTTCCAAGTACTGACATTTAAAGAAACGTACATACGAAGATTTAGCATGCCCAAATTCCGAAGTGATTTAATAATAGCCACCTATTATTAAATTTAAATAGGAGGTAATATTTAATTATAATTAAAATATTAAAATTTTTCGTCCAGAATTAAATGTAGCTGAACATTTTATAATTTGGTTCTAAGATTCGTATCTCTTATGGTATCATTCAACATCGCAGCAGAGTGGTGCAGTGGAAGCGTGCTGGGCCCATAACCCAGAGGTCCGTGGATTGAAAGCTCGGTCTGCTAGTGAATGTTTTTAAATATTTACTTTCTGAGAATGATTATATTAAAGACCACAATTAGATTCGCGGATTGCAAAATTTTTTTGTATTTATTTGCTTAATAATCGAATTATGCGTCCAAGCATTGACAATTAAAGAAAACGTGCTTACGAAGATTTAGCATGCCTGTATTCCGAAGTGATTTTATAGTAGCCACCTATTATTAAATTTAAATAAGAGGTGATATTTCCTATTAATTAAAATATTAAAATTTTTCGTCCAGAATTAAAGTAGCTGTACATTTTATAAATGGTTTCTCAACTTCGTATGTCTAATGGTATCATTCAAAACCGCAGCAGAGTGGCGCAGTGGAAGCGTGCTGGGCCCATAACCCACAGTTCCGTGGATCGAAACCACGCTCTGCTAGAGATCGTTTTTGAATACTTAAAAATTCTGAGAATGATTTATTTTAAAGACTACAATTAGATACGCGGATTCCAATTTTTTTTTTGTATTTATTTGCTTGAGAATCGAATTATGCGTCCAAGCATTGACATTTAAAAAAAACGTGCTTACGAAGATTTAGCATGCCTAAAATCCGAAGTGATTTTATAGTAGCCACCTATTATTATATTTAAATAGGAGGAATTATTTAATTATAATTAAAATATTAAAAATTTTCGTCCAGAATTAAAAGTAACTGTACATTTTATAAATAGGTTCTAAGCTTCATATCTCTAATTGTATCATTCAACATCGCAGCAGAGTGGCGCAGTGGAAGCGTGCTGGGCCCATAACCCAGAGGTCCGTGGATCGAAACCACGCTCTGCTAGAGATCGTTTTTAATACTTAAAATTTCTCAGAATGATTTCTTTTAAAGACTACATTTAGATTCACGGATTCCAATATTCTTTTGTATTTATTTTCTTAAGAATCGAATTATGCTTCCAAGTACTGACATTTAAAGAAACGTGCATACGAAGATTTAGCATGCCCAAATTTAGAAGTGATTTAATAATAGCCACCTATTATTAAATTTAAATAGGAGGTGATATTTCCTATTAATTAAAATATTAAAATTTTTCTTCCAGAATTATAGTAGCTGTACTTTTAATAAATAGATTCTCAATTTCGTATCTCTAATGGTATCATTCAACATCGCAGCAGAGTGGCGCAGTGGAAGCGTGCTGGGCCCATAACCCAGAGGTCCGTGGATCGAAACCACGCTCTGCTAGAGATCGTTTCTGAATACTTAAAAATTTTGAGAATGATTTATTTTAAAGACTACAATTAGATTCGCGGATTCCAATATTCTTTTGTATTTATTTTCTTAAGAATCGAACTATGCTTCATTCATACTGACATTTAAAGAAACGTGCATACGAAGATTTAGCATGCCCAAATTCAAAAGTGATTTAATAATAGCCACCTATTATTAAATTTAAATAGGAGGTAATATTTAATTATAATTAAAATATTAAAATTTTTCGTCCAGAATTAAATGTAGCTGAACATTTTATAATTTGGTTCTAAGATTCGTATCTCTTATGGTATCATTCAACATCGCAGCAGAGTGGTGCAGTGGAAGCGTGCTGGGCCCTTAACCCAGAGGTCCGTGGATTGAAAGCACGGTCTGCTAGTGAATGTTTTTAAATATTTACTTTCTGAGAATGATTATATTAAAGACTACAATTAGATTCGCGGATTGAAAAATTTTTTTGTATTTATTTGCTTAATAATTGAATTATGCGTCCAAGCATTGACATTTAAACAAAACGTGCTTACGAACATTTAGCATGCCTAAAATCAGAAGTGATTTTATAGTATTATTATATTTAAATAGGAGGAAATATTTAATTATTAGTAAAATATTAAAAATTTTCGTCCAGAATTAAAAGTAGCTGTACATTTTATAAATAGGTTCTAAGCTTCGTATCTCTAATTGTATCATTCAACATCGCAGCAGAGTGGCGCAGTGGAAGCGTGCTGGGCCCATAACCCAGAGGTCCGTGGATCGAAACCACGCTCTGCTAGAGATCGTTTTTAATACTTAAAATTTCTGAGAATGATTTCTTTTAAAGACTACAATTAGATTCGCGGATTCCAATAATCTTTTGTATTTATTTTCTTAAGAATCGAATTATGCTTCCAAGTATTGACATTTAAAAAAAACGTGCTTACGAAGATTTAGCATGCCTAAAATCCGAAGTGATTTTATAGTAGCCACCTATTATTATATTTAAATAGGAGGAAATATTTAATTAAAATTAAAATATTAAAAATTTTCGTCCAGAATTAAAAGTAACTGTACATTTTATAAATAGGTTCTAAGCTTCGTATCTCTAATTGTATCATTCAACATCGCAGCAGAGTGGCGCAGTGGAAGCGTGCTGGGCCCATAACCCAGAGGTCCGTGGATCGAAACCACGCTCTGCTAGAGATCGTTTTTAATACTTAAAATTTCTGAGAATGATTTCTTTTAAAGACTACAATTAGATTCGCGGATTCCAATAATCTTTTGTATTTATTTTCTTAAGAATCGAATTATGCTTCCAAGTATTGACATTTAAAGAAACGTGCATACGAAGATTTAGCATGCCCAAATTCAGAAGTGATTTAATAATAACCACCTATTATTAAATTTAAATAGGAGGTAATATTTAATTATAATTAAAATAATAAAAATTTTCGTCCAGAATTAAAAGTAGCTGAACATTTTATAATTTGGTTCTAAGCTTCGTATCTCTTATGGTATCATTCAACATCGCAGCAGAGTGGTGCAGTGGAAGCGTGCTGGGCCCATAACCCAGAGGTCCGTGGATTGAAAGCACGGTCTGCTAGTGAATGTTTTTAAATATTTAAACTTTCTGAGAATGATTATATTAAAAACTACAATCAGATTCGCGAATTGCAAAATTTTTTTGTATTTATTTGCTTAATAATCGAATTATGCGTCCAAGCATTGACAATTAAAGGAACCGTTTTACTAAGATTTAGCATGACCAAATTCCGAAGTGATTTAATAGTATCCACCTTTTATTAAATTTAAATAGGAGGTGATATTTCCTATTAATTAAAATATTAAAATTTTTCGTCCAGAATTATAGTAGCTGTACATTTTATAAATAGGTTCTCAACTTCGTATCTCTAATGGTATCATTCAACATCGCAGCAGAGTGGCGCAGTGAAAGCGTGCTGGGCTATTAACCCAGAGGTCCGTGGATCGAAACCACGCTCTGCTAGAGATCGTTTTTGAATACTTAAAAATTCTGAGAATGATTTATTTTAAAGACTACAATTAGATTCGCGGATTCCAATATACTTTTGTATTTATTTTCTTAAGAATCGAATTATGCTTCCAAGTATTGACATTTAAAGAAACGTGCATACGAAGATTTAGCATGCCCAAATTCAGAAGTGATTTAATAATAACCACCTATTATTAAATTTAAATAGGAGGTAATATTAAATTATAATTAAAATAATAAAAATTTTCGTCCAGAATTAAAAGTAGCTGAACATTTTATAATTTGGTTCTAAGCTTCGTATCTCTTATGGTATCATTCAACATCGCAGCAGAGTGGTGCAGTGGAAGCGTGCTGGGCCCATAACCCAGAGGTCCGTGGATTGAAAGCTCGGTCTGCTAGTGAATGTTTTTAAATATTTACTTTCTGAGAATGATTATATTAAAGACCACAATTAGATTCGCGGATTGCAAAATTTTTTTGTATTTATTTGCTTAATAATCGAATTATGCGTCCAAGCATTGACAATTAAAGAAAACGTGCTTGCGAAGATTTAGCATGCCTGTATTCCGAAGTGATTTTATAGTAGCCACCTATTATTAAATTTTGAATAGGAGGTAATATTTAATTATAATTAAAATATTAAAAATTTTCGTCCAGAATTAAAAGTAGCTGAACATTTTATAATTTGGTTCTAAGCTTCGTATCTCTTATGGTATCATTCAACATCGCAGCAGAGTGGCGCAGTGGAAGCGTGCTGGGCCCATAACCCAGAGGTCCGTGGATTGAAAGCACGGTCCGCTAGTGAATGTTTTTAAATATTTACTTTCTGAGAATGATTATATTAAAGACTACAATTAGATTCGCGGAATGCAAAATTTTTTTGTATTTATTTGCTTAATAATCGAATTATGCGTCCAAGCATTGACAATTAATGAAAACGTTTTACTAAGATTTAGCATCCACAAATTCCGAAGTGATTTATTAGTATCCACCTTTTTTTAAAATTAAATAGGAGGTGATATTTCCTATTAATTAAAATATTAAAATTTTTGTCCAGAATTAAAGTAGCTGTACATTTTATAAATGGTTTCTCAACTTCGTATCTCTAATGGTATCATTCAACATCGCAGCAGAGTGGCGCAGTGGAAGCGTGCTGGGCCCATAACCCAGAGGTCCGTGGATCGAAACCAAGCTCTGCTAGAGATCGTTTTTGAATACTTAAAAATTCTGAGAATGATTTATTTTAAAGACTACAATTTGATACGCGGATTTCAAATTTTTTTTGTATTTATTTGCTTAAGAATCGAATTATGCGTCCAAGCATTGACATTTAAACAAAACGTGTTTACGAAGATTTAGCATGCCTAAAATCCGAAGTGATTTTATAGTAGCCACCTATTATTATATTTAAATAGGAGGAAATATTTAATTATAATTAAAATATTAAAAATTTTCGTCCAGAATTAAAAGTAGCTGTATATTTTAAAAATAGGTTCTAAGCTTTGTATCTCTAATTGTATCATTCAACATCGCAGCAGAGTGGCGCAATGGAAGCGTGCTGGGCCCATAACCCAGAGGTCCGTGGATCGAAACCACGCTCTGCTAGAGATCGTTTTTAATACTTAAAATTTCTGAGAATGATTTCTTTTAAAGACTACAATTAGATTCGCGGATTCCAATAATCTTTTGTATTTATTTTCTTAAGAATCGAATTATGCTTCCAAGTACTGACATTTAAAGAAACGTGCATACGAAAATTTAGCTTGCCCAAATTCAGAAGTGATTTAATAATAGCCACCTATTATTAAATTTAAATAGGAGGTAATATTTAATTATAATTAAAATATTAAAAATTTTCGTCCAGAATTAAAAGTAGCTGAACATTTTATAATTTGGTTCTAAGCTTCGTATGTATCTCTTATAGTACCATTCAACATCGCAGCAGAGTAGTGCAGTGGAAGCGTGCTGGGCCCATAACCCAGAGGTCCGTGGATTAAAAGCACGGCCTGCTAGTGAATGTTTTTAAATATTTAAACTTTCTGAGAATGATTATATTAAAAACTACAATTAGATTCGCGAATTGCAAAATTTTTTAGTATTTATTTGCTTAATTATCGAATTATGCGTCCAAGCATTGACAATTAAAGAGAACGTTTTACTAAGATTTAGCATGCCCAAATTCCGAAGTGATTTAATAGTATCCACCTTTTAATAAATTTAAATAGGAGGTGATATTTCCTATTAATTAAAATATTAAAATTTTTCGCCCAGAATTATAGTAGCTGTACATTTTATAAATAGGTTCTCAACTTCGTATCTCTAATGGTATCATTCAACATTGCAGCAGAGTGGCGCAGTGGAAGCGTGCTGGGCCCATAACCCAGAGGTTCGTGGATCGAAACCACGCTCTGCTAGAGATCGTTTTTGAATACTTCAAAATTCTGAGAATGATTTATTTTAAAGACTAACATTAGATTCGCGGTATCCAAAATTCTTTTGAATTTATTTGCTTAAGAATCGAATTATTCTACCAAGTACTGACATTTAAAGGAAACGTACATACGAAGATTTAGCATGCTCAAATTCCGAAGTGATTTAATAATAGTCACCTATTATTAAATTTAAATTATAGGTGATATATTATTAATATTTAAATATTAAATATTTTCGTCCTGAATCTGTAATTTTTATGAATAGATTCTAAGCTTCCTATCTCTAATTGTATCTTTCAACATCGCAGCAGAGTGGCGCAGTGGAAGCGTGCTGGGCCCATAACCCAGAGGTCCGTGGATTGAAAGCCCGCTCTGCTAGAATACGTTCTTGAATACTTTAAAATTCTGAGAATGATTATATTAATGACTACAATTA
Organism: Amaurobius ferox; assembly: GCA_951213105.1. Classification (NCBI taxonomy): domain Eukaryota; kingdom Metazoa; phylum Arthropoda; class Arachnida; order Araneae; family Amaurobiidae; genus Amaurobius; species Amaurobius ferox. The sequence continues at coordinate 147,515,662 of OX578138.1, forward strand.
GATTCGCGGATTCCAAATTTTTTTTGTATTTAATTGCTTAAGAATCGAATTATGCGTCCAACAATTGACATTTAAACAAAACGTGCTTACGAAGATTTAGCATGCCTATATTCCGAAGTGATTTTATAGTAGCCACCTATTTTTAAATTTAAATAAGAGGTAATATTTATTTATAATTAAAATATTAAAAATTTTCGTCCAGAATTAAAAGTAGCTGTACATTTTATAAATAGGTTCTAAGCTTCGTATCTCTAATTGTATCATTCGACATCGCAGCACAGTGGCGCAGTGGAAGGGTGCTGGGCCCGTAACCCAGAGGTCCGTGGATCGAAACCACGATCTGCTAGAGATCGTTTTTAATACTTAAAATTTCTGAGAATGATTTCTTTTAAAGACTACAATTAGATTCGCGGATTCCAATATTCTTTTGTATTTATATTCTTAAGAATCGAATTATGTTTCCAAGTACTGACATTTAAAGAAACGTGCATACGAAAATTTAGCATGCCCAAATTCAGAAGTGATTTAATAATAGCTCCCTATTATTAAATTTAAATAGGAGGTAATATTTAATTATAATTAAAATATTAAAAATTTTCGTCAGGAATTAAAAGTAGCTGAACATTTTATAATTTGGTTCTAAATTCGTATCTCTTATGGTATCATTCAACATCGCAGCAGAGTGGTGCAGTGGAAGCGTGCTGGGCCCATAACCCAGAGGTCCGTGGATTGAAAGCACGGCCTGCTAGTGAATGTTTTTAAATATTTAAACTTTCTGAGAATGATTATATTAAAAACTACAATTAGATTCGCGAATTGCAAAATTTTTTAGTATTTATTTGCTTAATAATCGAATTATGCGTCCAAGCATTGACAATTAAAGAAACCGTTTTACTAAGATTTAGCATGCCCAAATTCCGAAGTGATTTAATAGTATCCACCTTTTATTAAATTTAAATAGGAGGTGATATTTCCTATTAACTAAAATATTAAAATTTTTCTTCCAGAATTATAGTAGCTGTACATTTTATAAATAGGTTCTCAACTTCGTATCTCTAATGGTATCATTCAACATCGCAGCAGAGTGGCGCAGTGGAAGCGTGCTGGGCCCATAACCCAGAGGTCCGTGGATCAAACCACGCTGTGCTAGAGATCGTTTTTGAATACTTAAAAATTTTGAGAATGATTTATTTTAAAGACTACAATTAGATTCGCGGATTCCAATATTCTTTTGTATTTATTTTCTTAAAAATCGAATTATGCTTCCAAGTACTGACATTTAAAAAACTTGCATACGAAGATTTAGCATGACCAAATTCCGAAGTGATTTAATAATAGCCACCTATTATTAAATTTAAATAGGAGGTAATATTTAATTATAATTAAAATATTAAAAATTTTCGTCCAGAATTAAAAGTAGCTGAACATTTTATAATTTGGTTCTGAGATTCGTATCTCTTATGGTATCATTCAACATCGCAGCAGAGTGGTGCAGTGGAAGCGTGGTGGGCCCGTAACCCAGAGGTCCGTGGATTGAAAGCACGGTCTGCTAGTGAATGTTTTTAAATATTTACTTTCTGAGAATGATTATATTAAAGACTACAATTAGACTCGCGGATTGCAAAATTTTTTTGTATTTATTTGCTTAATAATCGAATTATGCGTCCAAGCATTGACAATTAAAGAAAATGTTTTACTAAGATTTAGCATGCCCAAATTCCGAAGTGATTTAATAGTATCCACCTTTTATTAAATATAAATAGGAGGTGATATTTCCTATTAATTAAAATATTAAAATTTTTCGTCCAGAATTAAAGTAGCTGTACATTTTATAAATGGTTTCTCAACTTCGTATCTCTAATGGTATCATTCAACTTCGCAGCAGAGTGGCGCAGTGGAAGCGTGCTGGGCCCATAACCCAGAGGTCCGTGGATCGAAACCACGCTCTGCTAGAGATCGTTTTTGAATACTTAAAAATTCAGAGAATGATTTATTTTAAAGACTACAATTAGATACGCGGATTCCAAATTTTTTTTGTATTTATTTGCTTAAGAATCGAATTATGCGTCCAAGCATTGACATTTAAACAAAACGTGCTTACGAAGATTTAGCATGCCTAAAATCCGAAGTGATTTTATAGTAGCCACCTATTATTATATTTAAATAGGAGGAAATATTTAATTATAATTAAAATATTAAAAATTTTCGTCCAGAATTAAAAGTAGCTGTATATTTTATAAATAGGTTATAAGCTTCTTATCTCTAATTGTAACATTCAACATCGCAGCAGAGTGGCGCAGTGGAAGCGTGCTGTGCCCATAACCCAGAGGTCCGTGGATCGAAACCACGCTCTGCTAGAGATCGTTTTTAATACTTAAAATTTCTGAGAATGATTTCTTTTAAAGACTACAATTAGATTCGCGGATTCCAATATTCTTTTGTATTTATTTTCTTAAGAATCGAATTATGCTTCCAAGTACTGACATTTAACGAAACGTGCATACGAAAATGTAGCATGCCCAAATTCAGAAGTGTTTAATAATAGCCACCTATTATTAAATTTAAATAGGAGGTAATATTTAATTATAATTAAAATATTAAAAATTTTCGTCCAGAATTAAAAGTAGCTGAACATTTTGTAATTTGGTTCTAAGATTCGTATCTCTTATGGTATCATTCAACATCGCAGCAGAGTGGTGCAGTGGAAACGTGCTGGGCCCGTAACCCAGAGGTCCGTGGATTGAAAGCACGGTCTGCTAGTGAATGTTTTTAAATATTTACTTTCTGAGAATGATTATATTAAAGACTACAATTAGATTCGCGGATTGCAAAATTTTTTTGTATTTATTTGCTTAATAATCGAATTATGCGTCCAAGCATTGACAATTAAAGAAAATGTTTTACTAAGATTTAGCATGCACAAATTCCGAATTGATTTAATAGTATCCACCTTTTATTAAATATAAATAGGAGGTGATATTTCCTATTAATTAAAATATTAAAATTTTTCGTCCAGAATTAAAGTAGCTGTACATTTTATAAATGGTTTCTCAACTTCGTATCTCTACTGGTATCATTCAACTTCGCAGCAGAGTGGCGCAGTGGAAGCGTGCTGGGCCCATAACCCAGAGGTCCGTGGATCGAAACCACGCTCTGCTAGAGATCGTTTTTGAATACTTAAAAATTCAGAGAATGATTTATTTTAAAGACTACAATTAGATACGCGGATTCCAAATTTTTTTTGTATTTATTTGCTTAAGAATCGAATTATGCGTCCAAGCATTGACATTTAAACAAAACGTGCTTACGAAGATTTAGCATGCCTAAAATCCGAAGTGATTTTATAGTAGCCACCTATTATTATATTTAAATATGAGGAAATATTTAATTATAATTAAAATATTAAAAATTTTCGTCCCAGAATTAAAAGTAGCTGTGCATTTTATAAATAGGTTCTAAGCTTCTTATCTCTAATTGTAACATTCAACATCGCAGCAGAGTGGCGCAGTGGAAGCGTGCAGGGCCCATAATCCAGAGGTCCGTGGATCGAAACCACGCTCTGCTAGAGATCGTTTTTAATACTTAAAATTTCTGAGAATGATTTCTTTTAAAGACTACAATTAGATTCGCGGAGTCCAATATTCTTTTGTATTTATTTTCTTAAGAATCGTATTATGCTTCCAAGTACTGTCATTTAAAGAAACGTGCATACGAAAATTTAGCTTGTTCAAATTCAGAAGTGATTTAATAATAGCCACCTATTATTAAATTTAAATAGGAGGTAATATTTAATTATAATTAAAATATTAAAAATTTTCGTCCAGAATTAAAAGTAGCTGAACATTTTATACTTTGGTTCTAAGCTTCGTATCTCTTATGGTATCATTCAACATCGCAGCAGAGTGGTGCAGTGGAAGCGTGCTGGGCCCATAACCCAGAGGTCCGTGGATTAAAAGCACGGCCTGCTAGTGAATGTTTTTAAATATTTAAACTTTCTGAGAATGATTATATTAAAAACTACAATTAGATTCGCGAATTGCAAAATTTTTTAGTATTTATTTGTTTAATAATCGAATTATGCGTCCAAGCATTGACAATTAAAGAAACCGTTTTACTAAGATTTAGCATGCCCAAATTCAGAAGTGATTTAATAATAGCCACCTATTATTATATTTAAATAGGAGGAAATATTTAATTATAATTAAAATATTAAAAACATTCGTCCAGAATTAAAAGTAACTGTACATTTTATAAATAGGTTCTAAGCTTCGTATATCTTATGGTATCTTTCAACATCGCAGCAGAGTGGTGCAGTGGCAGCGTGTTGGGCCCTTAACCCAGAGGTCCGTGGATTGAAAGCACGGTCTGCTAGTAAATGTTTTAAAATATTTAAACTTTCTGAGAGTGATTATATTAAAAACTACAATGAGATTCGCGAATTGCAAAATTTTTTTGTATTTATTTGTTTAATAATCGAATTATGCGCCCAAGCATTGACAATTAAAGAAACCGTTTTACTAAGATTTAGCATGCCCAAATTCCGAAGTGATTTAATAGTATCCACCTTTTATTAAATTTAAATAGGAGGTGATATTTCCTATTAATTAAAATATTAAAATTTTTCGTCCAGAATTAAAGTAGCTGTACATTTTATAAATGGTTTCTCAACTTCGTATCTCTAACGGTATCATTCAACATCGCAGCAGAGTGGCGCAGTGGAAGCGTGCTGGGCCCATAACCCAGAGGTCCGTGGATCGAAACCACGCTCTGCTAGAGATCGTTTTTGAATACTTAAAAATTCTGAGAATGATTTATTTTAAAGACTACAATTAGATACGCGGATTCCAAATTTTTTTTGTATTTATTTGCTTAAGAATCGAATTATGCGTCCAAGCATTGACATTTAAAAAAACGTGCTTACAAAGATTTAGCATGCCTAAAATCCGAAGTGATTTTATAGTAGCCACCTATTATTATATTTAAATAGGAGGAAATATTTAATTATAATTAAAATATTAAAAATTTTCGTCCAGAATTAAAAGTAGCTGTATATTTTAAAAATAGGTTCTAAGCTTTGTATCTCTAATTGTATCATTCAACATCGCAGCAGAGTGGCGCAGTGGAAGCGTGCTGGGCCCATAACCCAGAGGTCCGTGGATCGAAACCACGCTCTGCTAGAGATCGTTTTTAATACTTAAAATTTCTGAGAATGATTTCTTTTAAAGACTACAATTAGATTCGCGGATTCCAATAATCTTTTGTATTTATTTTCTTAAGAATCGAATTATGCTTCCAAGTACTGACATTTAAAGAAACGTGCATACGAAAATTTAGCTTGCCCAAATTCAGAAGTGATTTAATAATAGCCACCTATTATTAAATTTAAATAGGAGGTAATATTTAATTATAATTAAAATATTAAAAATTTTCGTCCAGAATTAAAAGTAGCTGAACATTTTATAATTTGGTTCTAAGCTTCGTATGTATCTCTTATAGTACCATTCAACATCGCAGCAGAGTAGTGCAGTGGAAGCGTGCTGGGCCCATAACCCAGAGGTCCGTGGATTAAAAGCACGGCCTGCTAGTGAATGTTTTTAAATATTTAAACTTTCTGAGAATGATTATATTAAAAACTACAATTAGATTCGCGAATTGCAAAATTTTTTATTATTTATTTGCTTAATTATCGAATTATGCGTCCAAGCATTGACAATTAAAGAGAACGTTTTACTAAGATTTAGCATGCCCAAATTCCGAAGTGATTTAATAGTATCCACCTTTTAATAAATTTAAATAGGAGGTGATATTTCCTATTAATTAAAATATTAAAATTTTTCGCCCAGAATTATAGTAGCTGTACATTTTATAAATAGGTTCTCAACTTCGTATCTCTAATGGTATCATTCAACATTGCAGCAGAGTGGCGCAGTGGAAGCGTGCTGGGCCCATAACCCAGAGGTTCGTGGATCGAAACCACGCTCTGCTAGAGATCGTTTTTGAATACTTCAAAATTCTGAGAATGATTTATTTTAAAGACTAACATTAGATTCGCGGTATCCAAAATTCTTTTGAATTTATTTGCTTAAGAATCGAATTATTCTACCAAGTACTGACATTTAAAGGAAACGTACATACGAAGATTTAGCATGCTCAAATTCCGAAGTGATTTAATAATAGTCACCTATTATTAAATTTAAATTATAGGTGATATATTATTAATATTTAAATATTAAATATTTTCGTCCTGAATCTGTAATTTTTATGAATAGATTCTAAGCTTCCTATCTCTAATTGTATCTTTCAACATCGCAGCAGAGTGGCGCAGTGGAAGCGTGCTGGGCCCATAACCCAGAGGTCCGTGGATCGAAACCACGCTCTGCTAGAGATCGTTTTTAATACTTAAAATTTCTGAGAATGATTTCTTTTAAAGACTACATTTAGATTCGCGGATTCCAATATTCTTTTGTATTTATTTTCTTAAGAATCGAATTATGCTTCCAAGTACTGACATTTAAAGAAACGTGCATACGAAGATTTAGCATGCCCAAATTCAGAAGTGATTTAATAATAGCCACCTATTATTAAATTTAAATAGGAGGTGATATTTCCTATTAATTAAAATATTAAAATTTTTCTTCCAGAATTATAGTAGCTGTACATTTAATAAATAGGTTCTCAACTTCGTATCTCTAATGGTATCATTCAACATCGCAGCAGAGTGGCGCAGTGGAAGCGTGCTGGGCCCATAACCCAGAGGTCCGTGGATTGAAAGCACCGTCTGCTAGTGAATGTTTTTAAATATTTACTTTCTGAGAATGATTATATTAAAGACTACAATTAGATTCGCGGATTGCAAAATTTTTTTGTATTTATTTGCTTAATAATCGAATTATGCGTCCAAGCATTGACAATTAAAGAAAACTTGCTTACGAAGATTTAGCATGCCTGTATTCCGAAGTGATTTTATAGGAGCCACCTATTATTAAATTTAAATAGGAGATAATATTTAATTATAATTAAAATATTAAAAATTTTCGTCCAGAATTAAAAGTAGCTGAACATTTTATAATTTGGTTCTAAGCTTCGTATCTCTTATGGTATCATTCAACATCGCAGCAGAGTGGTGCAATGGAAGCGTGCTAGGCCCATAACCCAGAGGTCCGTGGATCGAAACCACGCTCTGCTAGAGATCGTTTTTGAATACTTAAAAATTTTGAGAATGATTTATTTTAAAGACTACAATTAGATACGCCGATTCCAAATTTTTTTTGTATTTATTTGCTTAAGAATCGAATTATGCGTCCAAGCATTGACATTTAAACAAAACGTGCCTACGAAGATTTAGCATGCCTAAAATCCGAAGTGATTTTATAGTAGCCACCTATTATTATATTTAAATAGGAGGAAATATTTAATTATAATTAAAATATTAAAAATTTGCCTCCAGAATTAAAAGTAGCTGTACATTTTATAAATAGGTTCTAAGCTTCGTATCTCTTATTGTATCATTCAACATCGCAGCAGAGTGGCGCAGTGGAAGCGTGCTGGGCCCATAACCCAGAGGTCCGTGGATCGAAACCACGCTCTGCTAGAGATCGTTTTTAATACTTAAAATTTCTGAGAATGATTTCTTTTAAAGACTACAATCAGATTCGCGGATTCCAATATTATTTTGCATTTATTTTCTTAAGAATCGAATTATGCTTCCAAGTACTGACATTTAAAGAAACGTGCATACGAAGATTTAGCATGCCCAAATTCCGAAGTGATTTAATAATAGCCACCTATTATTAAATTTAAGTAGGAGGTAATATTTAATTATAATTAAAATATTAAAAATTTTCGTCCAGAATTAAAAGTAGCTGAACATTTTATAATTTGGTTCTAAGATTCGTATCTCTTATGGTATCATTCAACATCGCAACAGAGTGGTGCAGTGGAGGCGTGCTGGGCCCATAACCCAGAGGTCCGTGGATCGAAACCACGCTCTGCTAGAGATCGTTTTTGAATACTTAAAAATTCTGAGAATGATTTATTTTAAAGACTACAATTAGATACGCGGATTCCAAATTTTTTTTGTATTTATTTGCTTGAGAATCGAATTATGCGTCCAAGCATTGACATTTAAAAAAAACGTGCTTACGAAGATTTAGCATGCCTAAAATCCGAAGTGATTTTATAGTAGCCACCTATTATTATATTTAAATAGGAGGAAATATTTAATTACAATTAAAATATTAAAAATTTTCGTCCAGAATTAAAATTAACTGTACATTTTATAAATAGGTTCTAAGCTTCGTATCTCTAATTGTATAATTCAACATCGCAGCAGAGTGGCGCAGTGGAAGCGTGCTGGGCCCATAACCCAGAGTTCCGTGGGTCGAAACCACGCTCTGCTAGAGATCGTTTTTAATACTTAAAATTTCTGAGAATGATTTCTTTTAAAGACTACATTTAGATTCACGGATTCCAATATTCTTTTGTATTTATTTTCTTAAGAATCGAATTATGCTTCCAAGTACTGACATTTAAAGAAACGTGCATACGAAGATTTAGCATGCCCAAATTCAGAAGTGATTTAATAATAGCCACCTATTATTAAATTTAAATAGGAGGTGATATTTCCTATTAATTAAAATATTAAAATTTTTCGCCCAGAATTATAGTAGCTGTACATTTTATAAATAGGTTCTCAACTTCGTATCTCTAATGGTATCATTCAACATTGCAGCAGAGTGGCGCAGTGGAAGCGTGCTGGGCCCATAACCCAGAGGTCCGTGGATCGAAACCACGCTCTGCCAGAGATCGTTTCTGAATACTTAAAAATTTTGAGAATGATTTATTTTAAAGACTACAATTAGATTCGCGGATTCCAATATTCTTTTGTATTTATTTTCTTAAGAATCGAACTATGCTTCATTCATACTGACATTTAAAGAAACGTGCATACGAAGATTTAGCATGCCCAAATTCCGAAGTGATTTAATAATAGTCACCTATTATTAAATTTAAATAGGAGGTAATATTTAATTATAATTAAAATATTAAAATTTTTCGTCCAGAATTAAATGTAGCTGAACATTTTATAATTTGGTTCTAAGATTCGTATCTCTTATGGTATCATTCAACATCGCAGCAGAGTGGTGCAATGGAAGCGTGCTGGGCCCATAACCCAGAGGTCCGTGGATTGAAAGCACGGTCTGCTAGTGAATGTTTTTAAATATTTACTTTCTTAGAATGATTATATTAAAGACTACAATTAGATTCGCGGATTGCAAAATTTTTTTGTATTTATTTGCTTAATAATTGAATTATGCCTCCACGCATTGGCAATTAAAGAAAATGTTTTACTAAGATTTAGCATGCCCAAATTCCGAAGTGATTTAATAGTATCCACCTTCCTTTTATTAAATTTAAATAGGAGGTAATATTTCCTATTAATTAAAATATTAAAATTTTTCGTCCAGAATTAAAGTAGCTGTACATTTTATAAATGGTTTCTCAACTTCGTATCTCTAATGGTATCATTCAACATCGCAGCAGAGTCGCGCAGTGGAAGCGTGCTGGGCCCATAACCCAGAGGTCCGTGGATCGAAACCACGCTCTGCTAGAGATCGTTTTTGAATACTTAAAAATTCTGAGAATGATTTATTTTAAAGACTACAATTAGATACGCGGATTCCAAATTTTTTTTGTATTTATTTGCTGAAGAATCGAATTATGCGTCCAAGCACTGACATTTAAACAAAACGTGCTTACGAAGATTTAGCATGCCTAAAATCCGAAGTGATTTTATAGTAGCCACCTATTATTATATTTAAATAGGAGGAAATATTTAATTATAATTAAAATATTTAAAATTTTCGTCCAGAATTAAAAGTAGCTGTACATTTTATAAATAGGTTCTAAGCTTCGTATCTCTAATTGTATCATTCAACATCGCAGCAGAGTGGCGCAGTGGAAGCGTGCTGGGCCCATAACCCAGAGGTCCGTGGATCGAAACCACGCTCTGCTAGATATCGTTTTTAATACTTAAAATTTCTGAGAATGATTTCTTTTAAAGACTACAATTAGATTCGCGGATTTCAATATTCATTTGTATTTATTTTCTTAAGAATCGGATTATGCTTCCAAGTAAGACATTTAAAGAAACGTGCATACGAAGATTTAGCATGCCCAAATTCAGAGGTGATTTAATAATAGCCACCTATTATTAAATTTATATAGGAGGTAATATTTAATTATAATTAAGATATTAAAAATTTTCGTCCAGAATTAAAAGTAGCTGAACATTTTATAATTTGGTTCTAAGCTTCGTATCTCTTATGGTATCATTCAACATCGCAGCATGGTGGTGCAGTGGCAGCGTGCTGGGCCCATAACACAGAGGTCCGTGGATTGAAAGCACGGTCTGCTAGTAAATGTTTTAATATATATAAACTTTCTGAGAATGATTATATTAAAAACTACAATGAGATTCGCGAATTGCAAAATTTTTTTGTATTTATTTGTTTAATAATCGAATTATGCGTCCAAGCATTGACAATTAAAGAAACCGTTTTACTAAGATTTAGCATGCCCAAATTCCGAAGTGATTTAATAGTATCCACCTTTTATTAAATTAAAATAGGAGGTGATATTTCCTATTAATTAAAATATTAAAATTTTTCGTCCAGAATTAAAGTAGCTGTACATTTTATAAATGGTTTCTCAACTTCGTATCTCTAATGGTATCATTCAACACCGCAGCAGAGTGGCGCAGTGGAAGCGTGCTGGGCCCATAACCCAGAGGTCCGTGGATCGAAACCACGCTCTGCTAGAGATCGTTTCTGAATACTTAAAAATTTTGAGAATGATTTATTTTAAAGACTATAATCGCGGATTCCAATATTCTTTTGTATTTATTTTCTTAAGAATCTAACTATGCTTCATTCATACTGACATTTAAAGAAACGTGCATAGGAAGATTTAGCATGCCCAAATTCAGAAGTGATTTAATAATAACCACCTATTATTAAATTTAAATAGGAGGTAATATTTAATTATAATTAAAATAATAAAAATTTTCGTCCAGAATTAAAAGTAGCTGAACATTTTATAATTTGGTTCTAAGCTTCGTATCTCTTATGGTATCATTCAACATCGCAGCAGAGTGGTGCAGTGGAAGCGTGCTGGGCCCATAACCCAGAGGTCCGTGGATTGAAAGCACGGTCTGCTAGTGAATGTTTTTAAATATTTAAACTTTCTGAGAATGATTATATTAAAAACTACAATTAGATTCGCGAATTGCAAAATTTTTTTGTATTTATTTGCTTAATAATCGAATTATGCGTCCAAGCATTGACAATTAAAGAAAACGTTTTAATAAGATTTAGCATCCACAAATTCCGAAGTGATTTAATAGTATCCACCTTTAATTAAATTTAAATAGGAGGTGATATTTCCTATTAATTAAAATATTAAAATTTTTCGTCCAGAATTAAAGTAGCTGTACATTTTATAAATGGTTTCTCAACTTCGTATGTCTAATGGTATCATTCAAAACCGCAGCAGAGTGGCGCAGTGGAAGCGTGCTGGGCCCATAACCCACAGGTCCGTGGATCGAAACCACGCTCTGCTAGAGATCGTTTTTGAATACTTAAAAATTCTGAGAATGATTTATTTTAAAGACTACAATTAGATACGCGGATTCCAATTTTTTTTTGTATTTATTTGCTTGAGAATCGAATTATGCGTCCAAGTACTGACATTTAAAGAAACGTGCATACGAAGATTTAGCATGCCCAAATTCAAAATTATTTTAATAATAGCCACCTATTATTAAATTTAAATAGGAGGTAATATTTAATTATAATTAAAATATTAAAATTTTTCGTCCAGAATTAAATGTAGCTGAACATTTTATAATTTGGTTCTAAGATTCGTATCTCTTATGGTATCATTCAACATCGCAGCAGAGTGGTGCAGTGGAAGCGTGCTGGGCCCTTAACCCAGAGGTCCGTGGATTGAAAGCACGGTCTGCTAGTGAATGTTTTTAAATATTTACTTTCTGAGAATGATTATATTAAAAACTACAATTAGATTCGCGAATTGCAAAATTTTTTAGTATTTATTTGCTTAATTATCGAATTATGCGTCCAAGCATTGACAATTAAAGAGAACGTTTTACTAAGATTTAGCATGCCCAAATTCCGAAGTGATTTAATAGTATCCACCTTTTAATAAATTTAAATAGGAGGTGATATTTCCTATTAATTAAAATATTAAAATTTTTCGCCCAGAATTATAGTAGCTGTACATTTTATAAATAGGTTCTCAACTTCGTATCTCTAATGGTATCATTCAACATTGCAGCAGAGTGGCGCAGTGGAAGCGTGCTGGGCCCATAACCCAGAGGTTCGTGGATCGAAACCACGCTCTGCTAGAGATCGTTTTTGAATACTTCAAAATTCTGAGAATGATTTATTTTAAAGACTAACATTAGATTCGCGGTATCCAAAATTATTTTGAATTTATTTGCTTAAGAATCGAATTATTCTACCAAGTACTGACATTTAAAGGAAACGTACATACGAAGATTTAGCATGCTCAAATTCCGAAGTGATTTAATAATAGTCACCTATTATTAAATTTAAATTATAGGTGATATATTATTAATATTTAAATATTAAATATTTTCGTCCTGAATCTGTAATTTTTATGAATAGATTCTAAGCTTCCTATCTCTAATTGTATCTTTCAACATCGCAGCAGAGTGGCGCAGTGGAAGCGTGCTGGGCCCATAACCCAGAGGTCCGTGGATCGAAACCACGCTCTGCTAGAGATCGTTTTTAATACTTAAAATTTCTGAGAATGATTTCTTTTAAAGACTACATTTAGATTCGCGGATTCCAATATTCTTTTGTATTTATTTTCTTAAGAATCGAATTATGCTTCCAAGTACTGACATTTAAAGAAACGTGCATACGAAGATTTAGCATGCCCAAATTCAGAAGTGATTTAATAATAGCCACCTATTATTAAATTTAAATATTAGGTGATATTTCCTATTAATTAAAATATTAAAATTTTTCTTCCAGAATTATAGTAGCTGTACATTTAATAAATAGGTTCTCAACTTCGTATCTCTAATGGTATCATTCAACATCGCAGCAGAGTGGCGCAGTGGAAGCGTGCTGGGCCCATAACCCAGAGGTCCGTGGATTGAAAGCACCGTCTGCTAGTGAATGTTTTTAAATATTTACTTTCTGAGAATGATTATATTAAAGACTACAATTAGATTCGCGGATTGCAAAATTTTTTTGTATTTATTTGCTTAATAATCGAATTATGCGTCCAAGCATTGACAATTAAAGAAAACTTGCTTACGAAGATTTAGCATGCCTGTATTCCGAAGTGATTTTATAGGAGCCACCTATTATTAAATTTAAATAGGAGATAATATTTAATTATAATTAAAATATTAAAAATTTTCGTCCAGAATTAAAAGTAGCTGAACATTTTATAATTTGGTTCTAAGCTTCGTATCTCTTATGGTATCATTCAACATCGCAGCAGAGTGGTGCAGTGGAAGCGTGCTAGGCCCATAACCCAGAGGTCCGTGGATCGAAACCACGCTCTGCTAGAGATCGTTTTTGAATACTTAAAAATTTTGAGAATGATTTATTTTAAAGACTACAATTAGATACGCCGATTCCAAATTTTTTTTGTATTTATTTGCTTAAGAATCGAATTATGCGTCCAAGCATTGACATTTAAACAAAACGTGCCTACGAAGATTTAGCATGCCTAAAATCCGAAGTGATTTTATAGTAGCCACCTATTATTATATTTAAATAGGAGGAAATATTTAATTATAATTAAAATATTAAAAATTTGCCTCCAGAATTAAAAGTAGCTGTACATTTTATAAATAGGTTCTAAGCTTCGTATCTCTTATTGTATCATTCAACATCGCAGCAGAGTGGCGCAGTGGAAGCGTGCTGGGCCCATAACCCAGAGGTCCGTGGATCGAAACCACGCTCTGCTAGAGATCGTTTTTAATACTTAAAATTTCTGAGAATGATTTCTTTTAAAGACTACAATCAGATTCGCGGATTCCAATATTATTTTGCATTTATTTTCTTAAGAATCGAATTATGCTTCCAAGTACTGACATTTAAAGAAACGTGCATACGAAGATTTAGCATGCCCAAATTCCGAAGTGATTTAATAATAGCCACCTATTATTAAATTTAAGTAGGAGGTAATATTTAATTATAATTAAAATATTAAAAATTTTCGTCCAGAATTAAAAGTAGCTGAACATTTTATAATTTGGTTCTAAGATTCGTATCTCTTATGGTATCATTCAACATCGCAACAGAGTGGTGCAGTGGAGGCGTGCTGGGCCCATAACCCAGAGGTCCGTGGATCGAAACCACGCTCTGCTAGAGATCGTTTTTGAATACTTAAAAATTCTGAGAATGATTTATTTTAAAGACTACAATTAGATACGCGGATTCCAAATTTTTTTTGTATTTATTTGCTTGAGAATCGAATTATGCGTCCAAGCATTGACATTTAAAAAAAACGTGCTTACGAAGATTTAGCATGCCTAAAATCCGAAGTGATTTTATAGTAGCCACCTATTATTATATTTAAATAGGAGGAAATATTTAATTACAATTAAAATATTAAAAATTTTCGTCCAGAATTAAAATTAACTGTACATTTTATAAATAGGTTCTAAGCTTCGTATCTCTAATTGTATAATTCAACATCGCAGCAGAGTGGCGCAGTGGAAGCGTGCTGGGCCCATAACCCAGAGTTCCGTGGGTCGAAACCACGCTCTGCTAGAGATCGTTTTTAATACTTAAAATTTCTGAGAATGATTTCTTTTAAAGACTACATTTAGATTCACGGATTCCAATATTCTTTTGTATTTATTTTCTTAAGAATCGAATTATGCTTCCAAGTACTGACATTTAAAGAAACGTGCATACGAAGATTTAGCATGCCTAAATTCAGAAGTGATTTAATAATAGCCACCTATTATTAAATTTAAATAGGAGGTGATATTTCCTATTAATTAAAATATTAAAATTTTTCGCCCAGAATTATAGTAGCTGTACATTTTATAAATAGGTTCTCAACTTCGTATCTCTAATGGTATCATTCAACATTGCAGCAGAGTGGCGCAGTGGAAGCGTGCTGGGCCCATAACCCAGAGGTCCGTGGATCGAAACCACGCTCTGCTAGAGATCGTTTCTGAATACTTAAAAATTTTGAGAATGATTTATTTTAAAGACTACAATTAGATTCGCGGATTCCAATATTCTTTTGTATTTATTTTCTTAAGAATCGAACTATGCTTCATTCATACTGACATTTAAAGAAACGTGCATACGAAGATTTAGCATGCCCAAATTCCGAAGTGATTTAATAATAGTCACCTATTATTAAATTTAAATAGGAGGTAATATTTAATTATAATTAAAATATTAAAATTTTTCGTCCAGAATTAAATGTAGCTGAACATTTTATAATTTGGTTCTAAGATTCGTATCTCTTATGGTATCATTCAACATCGCAGCAGAGTGGTGCAATGGAAGCGTGCTGGGCCCATAACCCAGAGGTCCGTGGATTGAAAGCACGGTCTGCTAGTGAATGTTTTTAAATATTTACTTTCTTAGAATGATTATATTAAAGACTACAATTAGATTCGCGGATTGCAAAATTTTTTTGTATTTATTTGCTTAATAATTGAATTATGCCTCCACGCATTGGCAATTAAAGAAAATGTTTTACTAAGATTTAGCATGCCCAAATTCCGAAGTGATTTAATAGTATCCACCTTCCTTTTATTAAATTTAAATAGGAGGTAATATTTCCTATTAATTAAAATATTAAAATTTTTCGTCCAGAATTAAAGTAGCTGTACATTTTATAAATGGTTTCTCAACTTCGTATCTCTAATGGTATCATTCAACATCGCAGCAGAGTCGCGCAGTGGAAGCGTGCTGGGCCCATAACCCAGAGGTCCGTGGATCGAAACCACGCTCTGCTAGAGATCGTTTTTGAATACTTAAAAATTCTGAGAATGATTTATTTTAAAGACTACAATTAGATACGCGGATTCCAAATTTTTTTTGTATTTATTTGCTGAAGAATCGAATTATGCGTCCAAGCACTGACATTTAAAGAAACGTGCATACGAAGATTTAGCATGCCCAAATTTAGAAGTGATTTAATAATAGCCACCTATTATTAAATTTAAATAGGAGGTGATATTTCCTATTAATTAACGTGCATATTATAAACAAATAATAATTATAAACATAATTATAAACAAAACGTGCTTACGAAGATTTAGCATGCCTAAAATCCGAAGTGATTTTATAGTAGCCACCTATTATTATATTTAAATAGGAGGAAATATTTAATTATAATTAAAATATTTAAAATTTTCGTCCAGAATTAAAAGTAGCTGTACATTTTATAAATAGGTTCTAAGCTTCGTATCTCTAATTGTATCATTCAACATCGCAGCAGAGTGGCGCAGTGGAAGCGTGCTGGGCCCATAACCCAGAGGTCCGTGGATCGAAACCACGCTCTGCTAGATATCGTTTTTAATACTTAAAATTTCTGAGAATGATTTCTTTTAAAGACTACAATTAGATTCGCGGATTTCAATATTCTTTTGTATTTATTTTCTTAAGAATCGGATTATGCTTCCAAGTAAGACATTTAAAGAAACGTGCATACGAAGATTTAGCATGCCCAAATTCAGAGGTGATTTAATAATAGCCACCTATTATTAAATTTATATAGGAGGTAATATTTAATTATAATTAAGATATTAAAAATTTTCGTCCAGAATTAAAAGTAGCTGAACATTTTATAATTTGGTTCTAAGCTTCGTATCTCTTATGGTATCATTCAACATCGCAGCATGGTGGTGCAGTGGCAGCGTGCTGGGCCCATAACACAGAGGTCCGTGGATTGAAAGCACGGTCTGCTAGTAAATGTTTTAATATATATAAACTTTCTGAGAATAATTATATTAAAAACTACAATGAGATTCGCGAATTGCAAAATTTTTTTGTATTTATTTGTTTAATAATCGAATTATGCGTCCAAGCATTGACAATTAAAGAAACCGTTTTACTAAGATTTAGCATGCCCAAATTCCGAAGTGATTTAATAGTATCCACCTTTTATTAAATTAAAATAGGAGGTGATATTTCCTATTAATTAAAATATTAAAATTTTTCGTCCAGAATTAAAGTAGCTGTACATTTTATAAATGGTTTCTCAACTTCGTATCTCTAATGGTATCATTCAACACCGCAGCAGAGTGGCGCAGTGGAAGCGTGCTGGGCCCATAACCCAGAGGTCCGTGGATCGAAACCACGCTCTGCTAGAGATCGTTTCTGAATACTTAAAAATTTTGAGAATGATTTATTTTAAAGACTATAATCGCGGATTCCAATATTCTTTTGTATTTATTTTCTTAAGAATCTAACTATGCTTCATTCATACTGACATTTAAAGAAACGTGCATAGGAAGATTTAGCATGCCCAAATTCAGAAGTGATTTAATAATAACCACCTATTATTAAATTTAAATAGGAGGTAATATTTAATTATAATTAAAATAATAAATATTTTCGTCCAGAATTAAAAGTAGCTGAACATTTTATAATTTGGTTCTAAGCTTCGTATCTCTTATGGTATCATTCAACATCGCAGCAGAGTGGTGCAGTGGAAGCGTGCTGGGCCCATAACCCAGAGGTCCGTGGATTGAAAGCACGGTCCGCTAGTGAATGTTTTTAAATATTTACTTTCTGAGAATGATTATATTAAAGACTACAATTAGATTCGCGAATTGCAAAATTTTTTTGTATTTATTTGCTTAATAATCGAATTATGCGTCCAAGCATTGACAATTAAAGAAACCGTTTTACTAAGATTAAGCATGCCCAAATTCCGAAGTGATTTAATAGTATCCACCTTTTATTAAATTTAAATAGGAGGTGATATTTCCTATTAATTAAAATATTAAAATTTTTCGTCCAGAATTATAGTAGCTGTACATTTTATATTATTAGGTTCTCAACTTCGTATCTCTAATGGTATCATTCAACATCGCAGCAGAGTGGCGCAGTGGAAGCGTGCTGGGCCCATAACCCAGAGGTCCGTGGATCGAAACCACGCTCTGCTAGAGATCGTTTTTGAATACTTAAAAATTCTGCGAATGATTTACTTTAAAGACTACAATTAGATTCGCGGATTCCAATATTCTTTTGTATTTATTTTCTTAAGAATCAAATTATGCTTCCAAGTACTGACATTTAAGGAAACGTGCATACGAAGATTTAGCATGCCCAAATTCAGAAGTGATTTAATAATAGCCACCTATTATTAAATTTAAATAGGAGGTAATATTTAATTATAATTAAAATATTAAAAATTTTCGTCCAGAATTAAAAGTAGCTGAACATTTTATAATTTGGTTCTAAGCTTCGTATCTCTTATGGTATCATTCAACATCGCAGCAGAGTGGTGCAGTGGAAGCGTGCTGGGCCCATAACCCTGAGGTCCGTGGATTGAAAGCACGGTCCGCTAGTGAATGTTTTTAAATATTTACTTTCTGAGAATGATTATATTAAAGACTACAATTAGATTCGCGGAATGCAAAATTTTTTTGTATTTATTTGCTTAATAATCGAATTATGCGTCCAAGCATTGACAATTAAAGAAAACGTTTTAATAAGATTTAGCATCCACAAATTCCGAAGTGATTTAATAGTATCCACCTTTAATTAAATTTAAATAGGAGGTGATATTTCCTATTAATTAAAATATTAAAATTTTTCGTCCAGAATTATAGTAGCTGTACATTTTATAAATAGTTTCTTAACTTCGTATCTCTAATGGTATCATTCAACATCGCAGCAGAGTGGCGCAGTGGAAGCGTGCTGGGCCCATAACCCAGAGGTCCGTGGATCGAAACCACGCTCTGCTAGAGATCGTTTTTAATACTTAAAATTTCTGAAAATGATTTCTTTTAAAGACTACAATTAGATTCGCGGATTCCAATAATCTTTTGTATTTATTTTCTTAAGAATCGAATTATGCTTCCAAGTATTGACATTTAAAGAAACGTGCATACGAAGATTTAGCATGCCCAAATTCAGAAGTGATTTAATAATAACCACCTATTATTAAATTTAAATAGGAGGTAATATTTAATTATAATTAAAATAATAAAAATTTTCGTCCAGAATTAAAAGTAGCTGAACATTTTATAATTTGGTTCTAAGCTTCGTATCTCTTATGGTATCATTCAACATCGCAGCAGAGTGGTGCAGTGGAAGCGTGCTGGGCCCATAACCCAGAGGTCCGTGGATTGAAAGCACGGTCTGCTAGTGAATGTTTTTAAATATTTAAACTTTCTGAGAATGATTATATTAAAAACTACAATTAGATTCGCGAATTGCAAAATTTTTTTGTATTTATTTGCTTAATAATCGAATTATGCGTCCAAGCATTGACAATTAAAGAAACCGTTTTACTAAGATTTAGCATGACCAAATTCCGAAGTGATTTAATAGTATCCACCTTTTATTAAATTTAAATAGGAGGTGATATTTCCTATTAATTAAAATATTAAAATTTTTCGTCCTGAATTATAGTAGCTGTACATTTTATAAATAGTTTCTTAACTTCGTATCTCTAATGGTATCATTCAACATCGCAGCAGAGTGGCGCAGTGGAAGCGTGCTGGGCCCATAACCCAGAGGTCCGTGGATCGAAACCACGCTCTGCTAGAGATCGTTTTTGAATACTTAAAAATTCTGAGAATGATTTATTTTAAAGACTACAATTAGATTCGCGGATTCCAATATTCTTTTTTATTTATTTTCTTAAGAATCGAACTATGCTTCCAAGTACTGACATTTAAAGAAACGTGCATACGAAGATTTAGCATGCCCAAATTCCGAAGTGATTTTATAATAGCCACCTATTATTAAATTTAAATAGGAGGTAATATTTAATTATTATTTAAATATTAAAATTTTTCGTCCAGAATTAAATGTAGCTGAACATTTTATAATTTAGTTCTAAGATTCGTATCTCTTTTGGTATCATTCAACATCGCAGCAGAGTGGTGCAGTGGAAGCGTGCTGGGCCCATAACAAAGAGGTCCGTGGATTGAAATCTCGGTCTGCTAGTGAATGTTTTTAAATATTTACTTTCTGAGAATGATTATATTAAAGACCACAATTAGATTCGCGGATTGCAAAATTTTTTTGTATTTATTTGCTTAATAATCGAATTATGCGTCCAAGCATTGACAATTAAAGAAAACGTGCTTACGAAGATTTAGCATGCCTGTATTCCGAAGTGATTTTATAGTAGCCACCTATTATTAAATTTAAATAGGAGGAAATATTTAATTATAATTAAAATATTAAAAATTTTCGTCCAGAATTAAAAGTAACTGTACATTTTATAAATAGGTTCTAAGCTTCGTATCTCTAATTGTATCATTCAACATCGCAGCAGAGTGGCGCAGTGGAAGCGTGCTGGGCCCATAACCCAGAGGTCCGTGGATCGAAACCACGCTCTGCTAGAGATCGTTTTTAATACTTAAAATTTCTGAGAATGATTTCTTTTAAAGACTACATTTAGATTCGCGGATTCCAATATTCTTTTGTATTTATTTTCTTAAGAATCGAATTATGCTTCCAAGTACTGACATTTAAAGAAACGTGCATACGAAGATTTAGCATGCCCAAATTCAGAAGTGATTTAATAATAGCCACCTATTATTAAATTTAAATAGGAGGTAATATTGAATTATAATTAAAATATTAAAATTTTTCTTCCAGAATTATAGTAGCTGTACATTTAATAAATAGGTTCTCAACTTCGTATCTCTAATGGTATCATTCAACATCGCAGCAGAGTGGCGCAGTGGAAGCGTGCTGGGCCCATAACCCAGAGGTCTGTGGATCGAAACCACGCTCTGCTAGAGATCGTTTCTGAATACTTAAAAATTTTGAGAATGATTTATTTTAAAGACTACAATTTGATTCGCGGATTCCAATATTCATTTGTATTTATTTTCTTAAGAATCGAACTGTGCTTCATTCATACTGACATTTAAAGAAACGTGCATACGAAGATTTAGCATGCCCAAATTCAAAAGTGATTTAATAATAGCCACCTATTATTAAATTTAAATAGGAGGTAATATTTAATTATAATTAAAATATTAAAATTTTTCGTCCAGAATTAAATGTAGCTGAACATTTTATAATTTGGTTCTAAGATTCGTATCTCTTATGGTATCATTCAACATCGCAGCAGAGTGGTGCAGTGGAAGCGTGCTGGGCCCATAACCCAGAGGTCCGTGGATTGAAAGCACGGTCTGCTAGTGAATGTTTTTAAATATTTACTTTCTGAGAATGATTATATTAAAGACTACAATTAGATTCGCGGATTGAAAAATTTTTTTGTATTTATTTGCTTAATAATCGAATTATGCGTCCAAGCATTGACATTTTAACAAAACGTGCTTACGAAAATTTAGCATGCCTAAAATCCGAAGTGATTTTATAGTAGCCACCTATTATTATATTTAAATAGGAGGAAATATTTTATTATAATTAAAATATTAAAAATTTTCGTCCAGAATTAAAAGTAGCTGTACATTTTATAAATAGGTTCTAAGCTTCGTATCTCTAATTGTATCATTCAACATCGCAGCAGAGTGGCGCATTGGAAGCGTGCTGGGCCCATAACCCAGAGGTCCGTGGATCGAAACCACGCTCTGCTAGAGATCGTTTTTAATACTTAAAATTTCTGAGAATGATTTCTTTTAAAGACTACATTTAGATTCGCGGATTCCAATATTCTTTTGTATTTATTTTCTTAAGAACCGAATTATGCTTCCAAGTACTGACATTTAAAGAAACGTGCATACGAAGATTTAGCATGCCCAAATTCCGAAGTGATTTAATAATAGCCACCTATTATTAAATTTAAATAGGAGGTGATATTTCCTATTAATTAAAATATTAAAATTTTACTTCCAGAATTATAGTAGCTGTACATTTAATAAATAGGTTCTCAACTTCGTATCTCTAATGGTATCATTCAACATCGCAGCACAGTGGCGCAGTGGAAGGGTGCTGGGCCCGTAACCCAGAGGTCCGTGGATCGAAACCACGATCTGCTAGAGATCGTTTTTAATACTTAAAATTTCTGAGAATGATTTCTTTTAAAGACTACAATTAGATTCGCGGATTCCAATATTCTTTTGTATTTATATTCTTAAGAATCGAATTATGTTTCCAAGTACTGACATTTAAAGAAACGTGCATACGAAGATTTAGCATGCCCAAATTCAGAAGTGATTTAATAATAGCTCCCTATTATTAAATTTAAATAGGAGGTAATATTTAATTATAATTAAAATATTAAAAATTTTCGTCAGGAATTAAAAGTAGCTGAACATTTTATAATTTGGTTCTAAATTCGTATCTCTTATGGTATCATTCAACATCGCAGCAGAGTGGTGCAGTGGAAGCGTGCTGGACCCATAACCCAGAGGTCCGTGGATTGAAAGCACGGCCTGCTAGTGAATGTTTTTAAATATTTAAACTTTCTGAGAATGATTATATTAAAAACTACAATTAGATTCGCGAATTGCAAAATTTTTTAGTATTTATTTGCTTAATAATCGAAATATGCGTCCAAGCATTGACAATTAAAGAAACCGTTTTACTAAGATTTAGCATGCCCAAATTCCGAAGTGATTTAATAGTATCCACCTTTTATTAAATTTAAATAGGAGGTGATATTTCCTATTAACTAAAATATTAAAATTTTTCTTCCAGAATTATAGTAGCTGTACATTTTATAAATAGGTTCTCAACTTCGTATCTCTAATGGTATCATTCAACATCGCAGCAGAGTGGCGCAGTGGAAGCGTGCTGGGCCCATAACCCAGAGGTCCGTGGATCGAAACCACGCTGTGCTAGAGATCGTTTTTGAATACTTAAGAATTTTGAGAATGATTTATTTTAAAGACTACAATTAGATTCGCGGATTCCAATATTCTTTTGTATTTATTTTCTTAAGAATCGAATTATGCTTCCAAGTACTGACATTTAAAAAACTTGCATACGAAGATTTAGCATGCCCAAATTCCGAAGTGATTTAATAATAGCCACCTATTATTAAATTTAAATAGGAGGTAATATTTAATTATAATTAAAATATTAAAAATTTTCGTCCAGAATTAAAAGTAGCTGAACATTTTATAATTTGGTTCTGAGATTCGTATCTCTTATGGTATCATTCAACATCGCAGCAGAGTGGTGCAGTGGAAGCGTGGTGGGCCCGTAACCCAGAGGTCCGTGGATTGAAAGCACGGTATGCTAGTGAATGTTTTTAAATATTTACTTTCTGAGAATGATTATATTAAAGACTACAATTAGACTCGCGGATTGCAAAATTTTTTTGTATTTATTTGCTTAATAATCGAATTATGCGTCCAAGCATTGACAATTAAAGAAAATGTTTTACTAAGATTTAGCATGCCCAAATTCCGAAGTGATTTAATAGTATCCACCTTTTATTAAATATAAATAGGAGGTGATATTTCCTATTAATTAAAATATTAAAATTTTTCGTCCAGAATTAAAGTAGCTGTGCATTTTATAAATAGGTTCTAAGCTTCTTATCTCTAATTGTAACATTCAACATCGCAGCAGAGTGGCGCAGTGGAAGCGTGCTGGGCCCATAATCCAGAGGTCCGTGGATCGAAACCACGCTCTGCTAGAGATCGTTTTTAATACTTAAAATTTCTGAGAATGATTTCTTTTAAAGACTACAATTAGATTCGCGGATTCCAATATTCTTTTGTATTTATTTTCTTAAGAATCGAATTATGCTTCCAAGTACTGTCATTTAAAGAAACGTGCATACGAAAATTTAGCTTGCCCAAATTCAGAAGTGATTTAATAATAGCCACCTATTATTAAATTTAAATAGGAGGTAATATTTAATTATAATTAAAATATTAAAAATTTTCGTCCAGAATTAAAAGTAGCTGAACATTTTATACTTTGGTTCTAAGCTTCGTATCTCTTATGGTATCATTCAACATCGCAGCAGAGTGGTGCAGTGGAAGCGTGCTGGGCCCATAACCCAGAGGTCCGTGGATTAAAAGCACGGCCTGCTAGTGAATGTTTTTAAATATTTAAACTTTCTGAGAATGATTATATTAAAAACTACAATTAGATTCGCGAATTGCAAAATTTTTTAGTATTTATTTGCTTAATAATCGAATTATGCGTCCAAGCATTGACAATTAAAGAGAACGTTTTACAAAGATTTAGCATGCCCAAATTCCGAAGTGATTTAATAGTATCCACCTTTTATTAAATTTAAATAGGAGGTGATATTTCCTATTAATTAAAATATTAAAATTTTTCGTCCAGAATTATAGTAGCTGTACATTTTATAAATAGGTTCTCAACTTCGTATCTCTAATGGTATCATTCAACATCGCAGCAGAGTGGCGCAGTGGAAGCGTGCTGGGCCCATAACCCAGAGGTCCGTGGATCGAAACCACGCTCTGCTAGAGATCGTTTTTGAATACTTAAAAATTTTGAGAATGATTTATTTTAAAGACTACAATTAGATTCGCGGATTCCAATATTCTTTTGTATTTATTTTCTTAAGAATCGAATTATGCGTCCAAGCACTGACATTTAAACAAAACGTGCTTCCGAAGATTTAGCATGCCTAAAATCCGAAGTGATTTTATAGTAGCCACATATTATTATATTTAAATAGGAGGAAATATTTAATTATAATTAAAATATTAAAAATTTTCGTCCAGAATTAAAAGTAGCTGTACATTTTATAAATAGGTTCTAAGCTTCGTATCTCTAATTGTATCATTCAACATCGCAGCAGAGTGGCGCAGTGGAAGCGTGCTGGGCCCATAACCCAGAGGTCCGTGGATTGAAAGCACGGTCTGCTAGTAAATGTTTTAAAATATTTAAACTTTCTGAGAGTGATTATATTAAAAACTACAATGAGATTCGCGAATTGCAAAATTTTTTTGTATTTATTTGTTTAATAATCGAATTATGCGTGCAAGCATTGACAATTAAAGAAACCGTTTTACTAAGATTTAGCATGCCCAAATTCCGAAATGATTTAATAGTATCCACCTTTTATTAAATTTAAATAGGAGGTGATATTTCCTATTAATTAAAATATTAAAATTTTTCGTCCAGAATTAAAGTAGCTGTACATTTTATAAATGGTTTCTCAACTTCGTATCTCTAACGGTATCATTCAACATCGCAGCAGAGTGGCGCAGTGGAAGCGTGCTGGGCCCATAACCCAGAGGTCCGTGGATCGAAACCACGCTCTGCTAGAGATCGTTTTTGAATACTTAAAAATTCTGAGAATGATTTATTTTAAAGACTACAATTAGATACGCGGATTCCAAATTTTTTTTGTATTTATTTGCTTAAGAATCGAATTATGCGTCCAAGCATTGACATTTAAAAAAAACGTGCTTACAAAGATTTAGCATGCCTAAAATCCGAAGTGATTTTATAGTAGCCACCTATTATTATATTTAAATAGGAGGAAATATTTAATTATAATTAAAATATTAAAAATTTTCGTCCAGAATTAAAAGTAACTGTACATTTTATAAATAGGTTCTAAGCTTCGTATCTCTAATTGTATCATTCAACATCGCAGCAGAGTGGCGCAGTGGAAGCGTGCTGGGCCCATAACCCAGAGGTCCGTGGATCGAAACCACGCTCTGCTAGAGATCGTTTTTAATACTTAAAATTTCTGAGAATGATTTCTTTTAAAGACTACATTTAGATTCGCGGATTCCAATATTCTTTTGTATTTATTTTCTTAAGAATCGAATTATGCTTCCAAGTACTGACATTTAAAGAAACGTGCATACGAAGATTTAGCATGCCCAAATTCAGAAGTGATTTAATAATAGCCACCTATTATTAAATTTAAATCGGAGGTGATATTTCCTATTAATTAAAATATTAAAATTTTTCTTCCAGAATTATAGTAGCTGTACATTTAATAAATAGGTTCTCAACTTCGTATCTCTAATGGTATCATTCAACATCGCAGCAGAGTGGCGCAGTGGAAGCGTGCTGGGCCCATAACCCAGAGGTCCGTGGATTGAAAGCACCGTCTGCTAGTGAATGTTTTTAAATATTTACTTTCTGAGAATGATTATATTAAAGACTACAATTAGATTCGCGGATTGCAAAATTTTTTTGTATTTATTTGCTTAATAATCGAATTATGCGTCCAAGCATTGACAATTAAAGAAAACTTGCTTACGAAGATTTAGCATGCCTGTATTCCGAAGTGATTTTATAGGAGCCACCTATTATTAAATTTAAATAGGAGATAATATTTAATTATAATTAAAATATTAAAAATTTTCGTCCAGAATTAAAAGTAGCTGAACATTTTATAATTTGGTTCTAAGCTTCGTATCTCTTATGGTATCATTCAACATCGCAGCAGAGTGGTGCAGTGGAAGCGTGCTAGGCCCATAACCCAGAGGTCCGTGGATCGAAACCACGCTCTGCTAGAGATCGTTTTTGAATACTTAAAAATTTTGAGAATGATTTATTTTAAAGACTACAATTAGATACGCCGATTCCAAATTTTTTTTGTATTTATTTGCTTAAGATTCGAATTATGCGTCAAAGCATTGACATTTAAACAAAACGTGCCTACGAAGATTTAGCATGCCTAAAATCCGAAGTGATTTTATAGTAGCCACCTATTATTATATTTAAATAGGAGTTAATATTTAATTATAATTAAAATATTAAAAATTTTCGTCCAGAATTAAAAGTAGCTGTACATTTTATAAATAAGTTCTAAGCTTCGTATCTCTTATTGTATCATTCAACATCGCAGCAGAGTGGCGCAGTGGAAGCGTGCTGGGCCCATAACCCAGAGGCCCGTGGATCGAAACCACGCTCTGCTAGAGATCGTTTTTAATACTTAAAATTTCTGAGAATGATTTCTTTTAAAGACTACAATCAGATTCGCGGATTCCAATATTATTTTGCATTTATTTTCTTAAGAATCGAATTATGCTTCCAAGTACTGACATTTAAAGAAACGTGCATACGAAGATTTAGCATGCCCAAATTCCGAAGTGATTTAATAATAGCCACCTATTATTAAATTTAAGTAGGATGTAATATTTAATTATAATTAAAATATTAAAAATTTTCGTCCAGAATTAAAAGTAGCTGAACATTTTATAATTTGGTTCTAAGATTCGTATCTCTTATGGTATCATTCAACATCGCAACAGAGTGGTGCAGTGGAGGCGTGCTGGGCCCATAACCCAGAGGTCCGTGGATCGAAACCACGCTCTGCTAGAGATCGTTTTTGAATATTTAAAAATTCTGAGAATGATTTATTTTAAAGACTACAATTAGATTCGAGGATTCCAATATTCTTTTGTATTTATTTTCTTAAGAATCGAATTATGCTTCCAAGTACTGACATTTAAAGAAACGTGCATACGAAGATTTAGCATGCCCAAATTCAGAAGTGATTTAATAATAGCCACCTAATATTAAATTTAAATAGGAGGTGATATTTCCTATTAATTAAAATATTAAAATTTTTCTTCCAGAATTATAGTAGCTGTACATTTAATAAATAGGTTCTCAACTTCGTATCTCTAATGGTATCATTCAACATCGCAGCAGAGTGGCGCAGTGGAAGCGTGCTGGGCCCATAACCCAGAGGTCCGTGGATCGAAACCACGCTCTGCTAGAGATCGTTTCTGAACACTTAAAAATTTTGAGAATGATTTATTTTAAAGACTACAATTAGATACGCGGATTCCAAATTTTTTTTGTATTTATTTGCTTAAGAATCGAATTATGCGTCCAAGCATTGACATTTAAAAAAAACGTGCTTACAAAGATTTAGCATGCCTAAAATCCGAAGTGATTTTAAAGTAGCCACCTATTATTATATTTAAATAGGAGGAAATATTTAATTATAATTAAAATATTAAAAATTTTCTTCCAGAATTAAAAGTAACTGTTTATTTTATAAATAGGTTCTAAGCTTCGTATCTCTAATTGTATCATTCAACATCGCAGCTGAGTGGCGCAGTGGAAGCGTGCTGGGCCCATAACCCAGAGGTCCGTGGATCGAAACCACGCTCTGCTAGAGATCGTTTTTAATACTTAAAATTTCTGAGAATGATTTCTTTTAAAGACTACATTTAGATTCGCGGATTCCAATATTCTTTTGTATTTATTTTCTTAAGAATCGAATTATGCTTCCAAGTACTGACATTTAAAGAAACGTGCATACGAAGATTTAGCATGCCCAAATTCAGAAGTGATTTAATAATAGCCACCTATTATTAAATTTAAATCGGAGGTGATATTTCCTATTAATTAAAATATTAAAATTTTTCTTCCAGAATTATAGTAGCTGTACATTTAATAAATAGGTTCTCAACTTCGTATCTCTAATGGTATCATTCAACATCGCAGCAGAGTGGCGCAGTGGAAGCGTGCTGGGCCCATAACCCAGAGGTCCGTGGATTGAAAGCACGGTCTGCTAGTGAATGTTTTTAAATATTTACTTTCTGAGAATGATTATATTAAAGACTACAATTAGATTCGCGGATTGAAAAATTTTTTTGTATTTATTTGCTTAATAATCGAATTATGCGTCCAAGCATTGACATTTAAACAAAACGTGCTTACGAAAATTTAGCATGCCTAAAATCCGAAGTGATTTTATAGTAGCCACTTATTATTATATTTAAATAGGAGGAAATATTTAATTATAATTAAAATATTAAAAATTTTCGTCCAGAATTAAATGTAGCTGTACATTTTATAAATAGGTTCTAAGCTTCGTATCTCTAATTGTATCATTCAACATCGCAGCAGAGTGGCGCAGTTGAAGCGTGCTGGGCCCATAACCCAGAGGTCCGTGGATCGAAACCACGCTCTGCTAGAGATCGTTTTTAATACTTAAAATTTCTGAGAATGATTTCTTTTAAAGACTACATTTAGATTCGTGGATTCCAATATTCTTTTGTATTTATTTTCTTAAGAATCGAATTATGCTTCCAAGTACTGACATTTAAAGAAACGTGCATACGAAGATTTAGCATGCCCAAATTCAGAAGTGATTTAATAATAGCCACCTATTATTAAATTTAAATAGGAGGTGATATTTCCTATTAATTAAAATATTAAAATTTTTCTTCCAGAATTATAGTAGCTGTACATTTAATAAATAGGTTCTCAACTTCGTATCTCTAATGGTATCATTCAACATCGCAGCAGAGTGGCGCAGTGGAAGCGTGCTGGGCCCATAACCCAGAGGTCCGTGGATCGAAACCACGCTCTGCTAGAGATCGTTTTTAATACTTAAAATTTCTGAGAATGATTTCTTTTAAAGACTACAATTAGATTCGCGGATTTAAATAACCTTTTGTATTTATTTTCTTAAGAATCGAATTATGCTTCCAAGTATTGACATTTAAAGAAACGTGCATACGAAGATTTAGCATGCCCAAATTCAGAAGTGATTTTATAATAGCCACCTATTATTAAATTTAAAGAGGAGGTAATATTTAATTATTATTAAAATATTAAAATTTTTCGTCCAGAATTAAATGTAGCTGAACAGTTTATAATTTGGTTCTAAGATTCGTATCTCTTTTGGTATCATTCAACATCGCAGCAGAGTGGTGCAGTGGAGGCGTGCTGGGCCCATAACCCAGAGGTCCGTTGATTGAAAGCTCGGTCTGCTAGTGAATGTTTTTAAATATTTACTTTCTGAGAATGATTATATTAAAGACCACAATTAGATTCGCGGATTGCAAAATTTTTTTGTATTTATTTGCTTAATAATCGAATTATGCGTCCAAGCATTGACAATTAAAGAAACCGTTTTACTAAGATTTAGCATGCCCAAATTCCGAAGTGATTTAATAGTATCCACCTTTTATTAAATTTAAATAGGAGGTGATATTTCCTATTAATTAAAATATTAAAATTTTTCGTCCAGAATTATAGTAGCTGTACATTTTATAAATAGGTTCTCAACTTCGTATCTCTAATGGTATCATTCAACATCGCAGCAGAGTGGCGCAGTGGAAGCGTGCTGGGCCCATAACCCAGAGGTCCGTGGATCGAAACCACGCTCTGCTTGAGATCGTTTTTGAATACTTAAAAATTCTGAGAATGATTTATTTTAAAGACTACAATTAGATTCGCGGATTCCAATATTCTTTTTTATTTATTTTCTTAAGAATCGAACTATGCTTCCAAGTACTGACATTTAAAGAAACGTGCATACGAAGATTTAGCATGCCCAAATTCCGAAGTGATTTTATAATAGCCACCTATTATTAAATTTAAAGAGGAGGTAATATTTAATTATTATTAAAATATTAAAATTTTTCGTCCAGAATTAAATGTAGCTGAACATTTTATAATTTGGTTCTAAGATTCGTATCTCTTTTGGTATCATTCAACTTCGCAGCAGAGTGGTGCAGTGGAAGCGTGCTGGGCCCATAACAAAGAGGTCCGTGGATTGAAAGCTCGGTCTGCTAGTGAATGTTTTTAAATATTTACTTTCTGAGAATGATTATATTAAAGACCACATTTAGATTCGCGGATTGCAAAATTTTTTTGTATTTATTTGCTTAATAATCGAATTATGCGTCCAAGCATTGACAATTAAAGAAAACGTGCTTACGAAGATTTAGCATGCCTGTATTCCGAAGTGATTTTATAGTAGCCACCTATTATTAAATTTAAATAAGAGGTAATATTTATTTATAATTAAAATATTAAAAATTTTCGTCCAGAATTAAAAGTAGCTGTACATTTTATAAATAGGTTCTTAGCTTCGTATCTCTAATTGTATCATTCAACATCGCACCAGAGTGGCGCAGTGGAAGCGTGCTGGGCCCATAACCCAGAGGTCCGTGGATCGAAACCACGCTCTGCTAGAGATCGTTTTTGAATACTTAAAAATTCTGAGAATGATTTATTTTAAAGACTACAATTAGATTCGCGGATTCCAATATTCTTTTTTATTTATTTTCTTAAGAATCGAACTATGCTTCCAAGTACTGACATTTAAAGAAACGTACATACGAAGATTTAGCATGCCCAAATTCCGAAGTGATTTAATAATAGCCACCTATTATTAAATTTAAATAGGAGGTAATATTTAATTATAATTAAAATATTAAAATTTTTCGTCCAGAATTAAATGTAGCTGAACATTTTATAATTTGGTTCTAAGATGCGTATCTCTTATGGTATCATTCAACATCGCAGCAGAGTGGTGCAGTGGAGGCGTGCTGGGCCCATAACCCAGAGGTCCGTTGATTGAAAGCTCGGTCTGCTAGTGAATGTTTTTAAATATTTACTTTCTGAGAATGATTATATTAAAGACCACAATTAGATTCGCGGATTGCAAAATTTTTTTGTATTTATTTGCTTAATAATCGAATTATGCGTCCAAGCATTGACAATTAAAGAAAACGTGCTTACGAAGATTTAGCATGCCTGTATTCCGAAGTGATTTTATAGTAGCCACTTATTATTAAATTTAAATAGGAGGTAATATTTAATTATAATTAAAATATTAAAAATTTTCGTCCAGAATTAAAAGTAGCTGAACATTTTATAATTTGGTTCTAAGCTTCGTATCTCTTATGGTATCATTCAACATCGCATCAGAGTGGTGCAGTGGAAGCGTGCTGGGCCCATAACCCAGAGGTCCGTGGATTGAAAGCACGGTCCGCTAGTGAATGTTTTTAAATATTTACTTTCTGAGAATGATTATATTAAAGACTACAATTAGATTCGCGGAATGCAAAATTTTTTTGTATTTATTTGCTTAATAATCGAATTATGCGTCCAAGCATTGACAATTAAAGAAAACGTTTTAATAAGATTTAGCATCCACAAATTCCGAAGTGATTTAATAGTATCCACCTTTAATTAAATTTAAATAGGAGGTGATATTTCCTATTAATTAAAATATTAAAATTTTTCGTCCAGAATTAAAGTAGCTGTACATTTTATAAATGGTTTCTCAACTTCGTATGTCTAATGGTATCATTCAAAACCGCAGCAGCGTGGCGCAGTGGAAGCGTGCTGGGCCCATAACCCAGAGGTCCGTGGATCGAAACCACGCTCTGCTAGAAATCGTTTTTGAATACTTAAAAATTCTGAGAATGATTTATTTTAAAGACTACAATTAGATACGCGGATTACAAATTTTTTTTGTATTTATTTGCTTGAGAATCGAATTATGCGTCCAAGCATTGACATTTAAAAAAAACGTGCTTACGAAGATTTAGCATGCCTAAAATCCGAAGTGATTTTATAGTAGCCACCTATTATTATATTTAAATAGGAGGAAATATTTAATTATAATTAAAATATTAAAAATTTTCGTCCAGAATTAAAAGTAATTGTACATTTTATAAATAGGTTCTAAGCTTCGTATCTCTAATTGTATCATTCAACATTGCAGCAGAGTGGCGCAGTGGAAGCGTGCTGGGCCCATAACCCAGAGGTCCGTGGAACGAAACCACGCTCTGCTAGAGATCGTTTTTAATACTTAAAATTTCTGAGAATGATTTCTTTTAAAGACTACATTTAGATTCGCGGATTCCAATATTCTTTTGTATTTATTTTCTTAAGAATCGAATTATGCTTCCAAGTACTGTCATTTAAAGAAACGTGCATACGAAGATTTAGCATGCCCAAATTCAGAAGTGATTTAATAATAGCCACCTATTATTAAATTTAAATAGGAGGTGATATTTCCTATTAATTAAAATATTAAAATTTTTCTTCCAGAATTATAGTAGCTGTACATTTAATAAATAGGTTCTCAACTTCGTATCTCTAATGGTATCATTCAACATCGCAGCAGAGTGGCGCAGTGGAAGCGTGCTGAGCCCATAACCCAGAGGTCTGTGGATCGAAACCACGCTCTGCTAGAGATCGTTTCTGAATACTTAAAAATTTTGAGAATGATTTATTTTAAAGACTACAATTTGATTCGCGGATTCCAATATTCTTTTGTATTTATTTTCTTAAGAATCGAATTATGCTTCCAAGTACTGACATTTAAAGAAACGTGCATACGAAGATTTAGCATGCCCAAATTCAGAAGTGATTTAATAATAACCACCTATTATTAAATTTAAATAGGAGGTAATATTGAATTATAATTAAAATATTAAAATTTTTCGTCCAGAATTAAATGTAGCTGAACATTTTATAATTTGGTTCTAAGATGCGTATCTCTTATGGTATCATTCAACATCGCAGCAGAGTGGTGCAGTGGAAGCGTGCTGGGCCCATAACCCAGAGGTCCGTGGATTGAAAGCTCGGTCTGCTAGTGAATGTTTTTAAATATTTACTTTCTGAGAATGATTATATTAAAGAAGACAATTAGATTCGCGGATTGCAAAATTTTTTTGTATTTATTTGCTTAATAATCGAATTATGCGTCCAAGCATTGACAATTAAAGAAAACGTGCTTACGAAGATTTAGCATGCCTGTATTCCGAAGTGATTTTATAGTAGCCACCTATTATTAAATTTAAATAGGAGGTAATATTTAATTATAATTAAAATATTAAAAATTTTCGTCCAGAATTAAAAGTAGCTGAACATTTTATAATTTGGTTCTAAGCTTCGTATCTCTTGTGGTATCATTCAACATCGCAGCAGAGTGGCGCAGTGGAAGCGTGCTGGGCCCATAACCCAGAGGTCCGTGGATTGAAAGCACGGTCCGCTAGTGAATGTTTTTAAATATTTACTTTCTGAGAATGATTATATTAAAGACTACAATTAGATTCGCGGAATGCAAAATTTTTTTGTATTTATTTGCTTAATAATCGAATTATGCGTCCAAGCATTGACAATTAATGAAAACGTTTTACTAAGATTTAGCATCCACAAATTCCGAAGTGATTTAATAGTATCCACCTTTTTTTAAAATTAAATAGGAGGTGATATTTCCTATTAATTAAAATATTAAAATTTTTCGTCCAGAATTAAAGTAGCTGTACATTTTATAAATGGTTTCTCAACTTCGTATCTCTAATGGTATCATTCAACATCGCAGCAGAGTGGCGCAGTGGAAGCGTGCTGGGCCCATAACCCAGAGGTCCGTGGATCGAAACCACGCTCTGCTAGAGATCGTTTTTGAATACTTAAAAATTCTGAGAATGATTTCTTTTAAAGACTACAATTAGATTCGAGGATTCCAATATTCTTTTGTATTTATTTTCTTAAGAATCGAATTATGCTTCCAAGTATTGACATTTAAAGAAACGTGCATACGAAGATTTAGCATACCCAAATTCCGAAGTGATTTTATAATAGCCACCTATTATTAAATTTAAATAGGAGGTAATATTGAATTATAATTAAAATATTAAAATTTTTCGTCCAGAATTAAATGTAGCTGAACATTTTATAATTTGGTTCTAAGATGCGTATCTCTTATGGTATCATTCAACATCGCAGCAGAGTGGTGCAGTGGAAGCGTGCTGGGCCCATAACCCAGAGGTCCGTGGATTGAAAGCTCGGTCTGCTAGTGAATGTTTTTAAATATTTACTTTCTGAGAATGATTATATTAAAGAAGACAATTAGATTCGCGGATTGCAAAATTTTTTTGTATTTATTTGCTTAATAATCGAATTATGCGTCCAAGCATTGACAATTAAAGAAAACGTGCTTACGAAGATTTAGCATGCCTGTATTCCGAAGTGATTTTATAGTAGCCACCTATTATTAAATTTAAATAGGAGGTAATATTTAATTATAATTAAAATATTAAAAATTTTCGTCCAGAATTAAAAGTAGCTGAACATTTTATAATTTGGTTCTAAGCTTCGTATCTCTTGTGGTATCATTCAACATCGCAGCAGAGTGGCGCAGTGGAAGCGTGCTGGGCCCATAACCCAGAGGTCCGTGGATTGAAAGCACGGTCCGCTAGTGAATGTTTTTAAATATTTACTTTCTGAGAATGATTATATTAAAGACTACAATTAGATTCGCGGAATGCAAAATTTTTTTGTATTTATTTGCTTAATAATCGAATTATGCGTCCAAGCATTGACAATTAATGAAAACGTTTTACTAAGATTTAGCATCCACAAATTCCGAAGTGATTTAATAGTATCCACCTTTTTTTAAAATTAAATAGGAGGTGATATTTCCTATTAATTAAAATATTAAAATTTTTCGTCCAGAATTAAAGTAGCTGTACATTTTATAAATGGTTTCTCAACTTCGTATCTCTAATGGTATCATTCAACATCGCAGCAGAGTGGCGCAGTGGAAGCGTGCTGGGCCCATAACCCAGAGGTCCGTGGATCGAAACCACGCTCTGCTAGAGATCGTTTTTGAATACTTAAAAATTCTGAGAATGATTTCTTTTAAAGACTACAATTAGATTCGAGGATTCCAATATTCTTTTGTATTTATTTTCTTAAGAATCGAATTATGCTTCCAAGTATTGACATTTAAAGAAACGTGCATACGAAGATTTAGCATACCCAAATTCCGAAGTGATTTTATAATAGCCACCTATTATTAAATTTAAATAGGAGGTAATATTTAATTATTATTAAAATATTAAAATTTTTCGTCCAGAATAAAATGTAGCTGAACATTTTATAATTTGGTTCTAAGATTCGTATCTCTTTTGGTATCATTCAACTTCGCAGCAGAGTGGTGCAGTGGAAGCGTGCTGGGCCCATAACAAAGAGGTCCGTGGATTGAAAGCTCGGTCTGCTAGTGAAGGTTTTTAAATATTTACTTTCTGAGAATGATTATAATAAAGACCACAATTAGATTCGCGGATTGCAAAATTTTTTTGTATTTATTTGCTTAATAATCGAATTATGCGTCCAAGCATTGACAATTAAAGAAAACGTGCTTACGAAGATTTAGCATGCCTGTATTCCGAAGTGATTTTATAGTAGCCACCTATAATTAAATTTAAATAAGAGGTAATATTTATTTATAATTAAAATATTAAAAATTTTCGTCCAGAATTAAAAGTAGCTGTGCATTTTATAAATAGGTTCTTAGCTTCGTATCTCTAATTGTATCATTCAACATCGCACCAGAGTGGCGCAGTGGAAGCGTGCTGGGCCCATAACCCAGAGGTCCGTGGATTGAAACCACGCTCTGCTAGAGATCGTTTTTATACTTAAAATTTCTGAGAATGATTTCTTTTAAAGACTACAATTAGATTCGCGGATTCCAATATTCTTTTGTATTTATTTTCTAAAGAATCGAATTATGCTTCCAAGTACGACATTTAAAGAAACGTGCATACGAAGATTTAGCATGCCCAAATTCAGAAGTGATTTAATAATAGCCACCTATTATTATATTTAAATAGGAGGAAATATTTAATTATAATTAAAATATTAAAAACATTCGTCCAGAATTAAAAGTAACTGTACATTTTATAAATAGGTTCTAAGCTTCGTATCTCTTATGGTATCATTCAACATCGCAGCAGAGTGGTGCAGTGGCAGCGTGCTGGGCCCTTAACCCAGAGGTCCGTGGATTGAAAGCACGGTCTGCTAGTAAATGTTTTAAAATATTTAAACTTTCTGAGAGTGATTATATTAAAAACTACAATGAGATTCGCGAATTGCAAAATTTTTTTGTATTTATTTGTTTAATAATCGAATTATGCGTCCAAGCATTGACAATTAAAGAAACCGTTTTACTAAGATTTAGCATGCCCAAATTCCGAAGTGATTTAATAGTATCCACCTTTTATTAAATTTAAATAGGAGGTGATATTTCCTATTAATAAAAATATTAAAATTTTTCGTCCAGAATTAAAGTGGCTGTAAATTTTATAAATGGTTTTTCAACTTCGTATCTCTAACGGTATCATTCAACATCGCAGCAGAGTGGCGCAGTGGAAGCGTGCTGGGCCCATAACCCAGAGGTCCGTGGATCGAAACCACGCTCTGCTAGAGATCGTTTTTGAATACTTAAAAATTCTGAGAATGATTTATTTTAAAGACTACAATTAGATACGCGGATTCCAAATTTTTTTTGTATTTATTTGCTTAAGAATCGAATTATGCGTCCAAGCATTGACAATTAAAGAAAACGTTTTAATAAGATTTAGCATCCACAAATTCCGAAGTGATTTAATAGTATCCACCTTTAATTAAATTTAAATAGGAGGTGATATTTCCTATTAATTAAAATATTAAAATTTTTCGTCCAGAATTAAAGTAGCTGTACATTTTATAAATGGTTTCTCAACTTCGTATGTCTAATGGTATCATTCAAAACCGCAGCAGAGTGGCGCAGTGGAAGCGTGCTGGGCCCATAACCCAGAGGTCCGTGGATCGAAACCACGCTCTGCTAGAGATCGTTTTTGAATACTTAAAAATTCTGAGAATGATTTATTTTAAAGACTACAATTTAGATACGCGGATTCCAAATTTTTTTTGTATTTATTTGCTTGAGAATCGAATAATGCGTCCAAGCATTGACATTTAAAAAAAACGTGCTTACGAAGATTTAGCATGCCTAAAATCCGAAGTGATTTTATAGTAGCCACCTATTATTATATTTAAATAGGAGGAAATATTTAATTATAATTAAAATATTAAAAATTTTCGTCCAGAATTAAAGTAGCTGTACATTTTATAAATGGTTTCTCAACTTCGTATCTTTAATTGTATCATTCAACATCGCAGCAGAGTGGCGCAGTGGAAGCGTGCTGGGCCCATAACCCAGAGGTCCGTGGATCAAAACCACGCTCTGCTAGAGATCGTTTTTAATACTTAAAATTTCTGAGAATGATTTCTTTTAAAGACTACATTTAGATTCGCGGATTCCAATATTCTTTTGTATTTATTTTCTTAAGAATCGAATTATGCTTCATTCATACTGACATTTAAAGAAACGTGCATACGAAGATTTAGCATGCCCAAATTCAGAAGTGATTTAATAATAGCCACCCATTATTAAATTTAAATAGGAGGTGATATTTCCTATTAATTAAAATATTAAAATTTTTCTTCCAGAATTATAGTAGCTGTACATTTAATAAATAGGTTCTCAACTTCGTATCTCTAATGGTATCATTCAACATCGCAGCAGAGTGGCGCAGTGGAAGCGTGCTGGGCCCATAACCCAGAGGTCTGTGGATCGAAACCACGCTCTGCTAGAGATCGTTTCTGAATACTTAAAAATTTTGAGAATGATTTATTTTAAAGACTACAATTTGATTCGCGGATTCCAATATTCCTTTGTATTTATTTTCTTAAGAATCGAAATATGCTTCATTCATACTGACATTTAAAGAAACGTGCATACGAAGATTTAGCATGCCCAAATTCAAAAGTGATTTAATAATAGCCACCTATTATTAAATTTAAATAGGAGGTAATATTTAATTATAATTAAAATATTAAAATTTTTCGTCCAGAATTAAATGTAGCTGAACATTTTATAATTTGGTTCTAAGATTCGTATCTCTTATGGTATCATTCAACATCGCAGCAGAGTGGTGCAGTGGAAGCGTGCTGGGCCCATAACCCAGAGGTCCGTGGATTGAAAGCACGGTCTGCTAGTGAATGTTTTTAAATATTTACTTTCTGAGAATGATTATATTAAAGACTACAATTAGATTCGCGGATTGAAAAATTTTTTTGTATTTATTTGCTTAATAATCGAATTATGCGTCCAAGCATTGACATTTTAACAAAACGTGCTTACGAAAATTTAGCATGCCTAAAATCCGAAGTGATTTTATAGTAGCCACCTATTATTATATTTAAATAGGAGGAAATATTTTATTATAATTAAAATATTAAAAATTTTCGTCCAGAATAAAAAGTAGCTGTACATTTTATAAATAGGTTCTAAGCTTCGTATCTCTAATTGTATCATTCAACATCGCAGCAGAGTGGCGCAGTGGAAGCGTGCTGGGCCCATAACCCAGAGGTCCGTGGATCGAAACCACGCTCTGCTAGAGATCGTTTTTAATACTTAAAATTTCTGAGAATGATTTCTTTTAAAGACTACATTTAGATTCGCGGATTCCAATATTCTTTTGTATTTATTTTCTTAAGAATCGAATTATGCTTCCAAGTACTGACATTTAAAGAAACGTGCATACGAAGATTTAGCATGCCCAAATTCCGAAGTGATTTAATAATAGCCACCTATTATTAAATTTAAATAGGAGGTGATATTTCCTATTAATTAAAATATTAAAATTTTTCTTCCAGAATTATAGTAGCTGTACATTTAATAAATAGGTTCTCAACTTCGTATCTCTAATGGTATCATTCAACATCGCAGCAGAGTGGCGCAGTGGAAGCGTGCTGGGCCCATAACCCAGAGGTCCGTGGATCGAAACCATGCTCTGCTAGAGATCGTTTTTAATACTTAAAATTTCTGAGAATGATTTCTTTTAAAGACTACAATTAGATTCGCGGATTCCAATATTCTTTTGTATTTATTTTCTTAAGAATCGAATTATGCTTCCAAGTATTGACATTTAAAGAAACGTGCATACGAAGATTTAGCATGCCCAAATTCAGAAGTGATTTAATAATAACCACCTATTATTAAATTTAAATAGGAGGTAATATTAAATTATAATTAAAATAATAAAAATTTTCGTCCAGAATTAAAAGTAGCTGAACATTTTATAATTTGGTTCTAAGCTTCGTATCTCTTATGGTATCATTCAACATCGCAGCAGAGTGGTGCAGTGGAAGCGTGCTGGGCCCATAACCCAGAGGTCCGTGGATTGAAAGCTCGGTCTGCTAGTGAATGTTTTTAAATATTTACTTTCTGAGAATGATTATATTAAAGACTACAATTAGATTCGCGGAATGCAAAATTTTTTTGTATTTATTTGCTTAATAATCGAATTATGCGTCCAAGCATTGACAATTAATGAAAACGTTTTACTAAGATTTAGCATCCACAAATGCCGAAGTGATTTAATAGTATCCACCTTTTTTTAAAATTAAATAGGAGGTGATATTTCCTATTAATTAAAATATTAAAATTTTTCGTCCAGAATTAAAGTAGCTGTACATTTTATAAATGGTTTCTCAACTTCGTATCTCTAATGGTATCATTCAACATCGCAGCAGAGTGGCGCAGTGGAAGCGTGCTGGGCCCATAACCCAGAGGTCCGTGGATCGAAACCACGCTCTGCTAGAGATCGTTTTTGAATACTTAAAAATTCTGAGAATGATTTCTTTTAAAGACTACAATTAGATTCGCGGATTCCAATAATCTTTTGTATTTATTTTCTTAAGAATCGAATTATGCTTCCAAGTACTGACATTTAAAGAAACGTGCATACGAAAATTTAGCTTGCCCAAATTCAGAAGTGATTTAATAATAGCCACCTATTATTAAATTTAAATAGGAGGTAATATTTAATTATAATTAAAATATTAAAAATTTTCGTCAGGAATTAAAAGTAGCTGAACATTTTATAATTTGGTTCTAAATTCGTATCTCTTATGGTATCATTCAACATCGCAGCAGAGTGGTGCAGTGGAAGCGTGCTGGGCCCATAACCCAGAGGTCCGTGGATTGAAAGCACGGCCTGCTAGTGAATGTTTTTAAATATTTAAACTTTCTGAGAATGATTATATTAAAAACTACAATTAGATTCGCGAATTGCAAAATTTTTTAGTATTTATTTGCTTAATAATCGAATTATGCGTCCAAGCATTGACAATTAAAGAAACCGTTTTACTAAGATTTAGCATGCCCAAATTCCGAAGTGATTTAATAGTATCCACCTTTTATTAAATTTAAATAGGAGGTGATATTTCCTATTAACTAAAATATTAAAATTTTTCTTCCAGAATTAAAGTAGCTGTACATGTTATAAATAGGTTCTCAACTTCGTATCTCTAATGGTATCATTCAACATCGCAGCAGAGTGGCGCAGTGGAAGCGTGCTGCGCCCATAACCCAGAGGTCCGTGGATCGAAACCACGCTGTGCTAGAGATCGTTTTTGAATACTTAAAAATTTTGAGAATGATTTATTTTAAAGACTACAATTAGATTCGCGGATTCCAATATTCTTTTGTATTTATTTTCTTAAGAATCGAATTATGCTTCCAAGTACTGACATTTAAAAAACTTGCATACGAAGATTTAGCATGCCCAAATTCCGAAGTGATTTAATAATAGCCACCTATTATTAAATTTAAATAGGAGGTAATATTTAATTATAATTAAAATATTAAAAATTTTCGTCCAGAATTAAAAGTAGCTGAAAATTTTATAATTTGGTTCTGAGATTCGTATCTCTTATGGTATCATTCAACATCGCAGCAGAGTGGTGCAGTGGAAGCGTGGTGGGCCCGTAACCCAGAGGTCCGTGGATTGAAAGCACGGTCTGCTAGTGAATGTTTTTAAATATTTACTTTCTGAGAATGATTATATTAAAGACTACAATTAGACTCGCGGATTGCAAAATTTTTTTGTATTTATTTGCTTAATAATCGAATTATGCGTCCAAGCATTGACAATTAAAGAAAATGTTTTACTAAGATTTAGCATGCCCAAATTCCGAAGTGATTTAATAGTATCCACCTTTTATTAAATATAAATAGGAGGTGATATTTCCTATTAATTAAAATATTAAAATTTTTCGTCCAGAATTAAAGTAGCTGTACATTTTATAAATGGTTTCTCAACTTCGTATCTCTAATGGTATCATTCAACTTCGCAGCAGAGTGGCGCAGTGGAAGCGTGCTGGGCCCATAACCCAGAGGTCCGTGGATCGAAACCACGCTCTGCTAGAGATCGTTTTTGAATACTTAAAAATTCAGAGAATGATTTATTTTAAAGACTACAATTAGATACGCGGATTCCAAATTTTTTTTGTATTTATTTGCTTAAGAATCGAATTATGCGTCCAAGCATTGACATTTAAACAAAACGTGCTTACGAAGATTTAGCATGCCTAAAATCCGAAGTGATTTTATAGTAGCCACCTATTATTATATTTAAATAGGAGGAAATATTTAATTATAATTAAAATATTAAAAATTTTCGTCCAGAATTAAAAGTAGCTGTATATTTTATAAATAGGTTATAAGCTTCTTATCTCTAATTGTAACATTCAACATCGCAGCAGAGTGGCGCAGTTTAAGCGTGCTGGGCCCATAACCCAGAGGTCCGTGGATCGAAACCACGCTCTGCTAGAGATCGTTTTTAATACTTAAAATTTCTGAGAATGATTTCTTTTAAAGACTACAATTAGATTCGCGGATTCCAATATTCTTTTGTATTTATTTTCTTAAGAATCGAATTATGCTTCCAAGTACTGACATTTAACGAAACGTGCATACGAAAATTTAGCATGCCCAAATTCAGAAGTGATTTAATAATAGCCACCTATTATTAAATTTAAATAGAAGGTAATATTTAATTATAATTAAAATATTAAAAATTTTTGTCCAGAATTAAAAGTAGCTGAACATTTTGTAATTTGGTTCTAAGATTCGTATCTCTTATGGTATCATTCAACATCGCAGCAGAGTGGTGCAGTGGAAACGTGCTGGGCCCGTAACCCAGAGGTCCGTGGATTGAAAGCACGGTCTGCTAGTAAATGTTTTAAAATATTTAAACTTTCTGAGAGTGATTATATTAAAAACTACAATGAGATTCGCAAATTGCAAAATTTTTTTGTATTTATTTGTTTAATAATCGAATTATGCGTGCAAGCATTGACAATTAAAGAAACCGTTTTACTAAGATTTAGCATGCCCAAATTCCGAAATGATTTAATTGTATCCACCTTTTATTAAATTTAAATAGGAGGTGATATTTCCTATTAATTAAAATATTAAAATTTTTCGTCCAGAATTAAAGTAGCTGTACATTTTATAAATGGTTTCTCAACTTCGTATCTCTAACGGTATCATTCAACATCGCAGCAGAGTGGCGCAGTGGAAGCGTGCTGGGCCCATAACCCAGAGGTCCGTGGATCGAAACCACGCTCTGCTAGAGATCGTTTTTAATACTTAAAATTTCTGAGAATGATTTCTTTTAAAGACTACATTTAGATTCGCGGATTCCAATATTCTTTTGTATTTTTTTTCTTAAGAATCGAATTATGCTTCCAAGTACTGACATTTAAAGAAACGTGCATACGAAGATTTAGCATGCCCAAATTCAGAAGTGATTTAATAATAGCCACCTATTATTAAATTTAAATAGGAGGTGATATTTCCTATTAATTAAAATATTAAAATTTTTCTTCCAGAATTATAGTAGCTGTACATTTAATAAATAGGTTCTCAACTTCGTATCTCTAATGGTATCATTCAACATCGCAGCAGAGTGGCGCAGTGGAAGCGTGCTGGGCCCATAACCCAGAGGTCCGTGGATTGAAAGCACCGTCTGCTAGTGAATGTTTTTAAATATTTACTTTCTGAGAATGATTATATTAAAGACTACAATTAGATTCGCGGATTGCAAAATTTTTTTGTATTTATTTGCTTAATAATCGAATTATGCGTCCAAGCATTGACAATTAAAGAAAACTTGCTTACGAAGATTTAGCATGCCTGTATT
Source organism: Amaurobius ferox (assembly GCA_951213105.1). Taxonomy (NCBI): domain Eukaryota; kingdom Metazoa; phylum Arthropoda; class Arachnida; order Araneae; family Amaurobiidae; genus Amaurobius; species Amaurobius ferox. Next base: position 147,559,397 of record OX578138.1, read on the forward strand.
CCGAAGTGATTTTATAGGAGCCACCTATTATTAAATTTAAATAGGAGATAATATTTAATTATAATTAAAATATTAAAAATTTTCTTCCAGAATTAAAAGTAGCTGAACATTTTAAAATTTGGTTCTAAGCTTCGTATCTCTTATGGTATCATTCAACATCGCAGCAGAGTGGTGCAGTGGATGCGTGCTAGGCCCATAACCCAGAGGTCCGTGGATCGAAACCACGCTCTGCTAGAGATCGTTTTTGAATACTTAAAAATTTTGAGAATGATTTATTTTAAAGACTACAATTAGATACGCCAATTCCAAATTTTTTTTGTATTTATTTGCTTAAGAATCGAATTATGCGTCAAAGCATTGACATTTAAACAAAACGTGCATACGAAGATTTAGCATGCCTAAAATCCGAAGTGATTTTATAGTAGCCACCTATTATTATATTTAAATAGGAGGAAATATTTAATTATAATTAAAATATTAAAAATTTTCGTCCAGAATTAAAAGTAGCTGTACATTTTATAAATAGGTTCTAAGCTTCGTATCTCTTATTGTATCATTCAACATCGCAGCAGAGTGGCGCAGTGGAAGCGTGCTGGGCCCATAACCCAGAGGTCCGTGGATCGAAACCACGCTCTGCTAGAGATCGTTTTTAATACTTAAAATTTCTGAGAATGATTTCTTTTAAAGACTACAATCAGATTCGCGGATTCCAATATTATTTTGCATTTATTTTCTTAAGAATCGAATTATGCTTCCAAGTACTAACATTTAAAGAAACGTGCATACGAAGATTTAGCATGCCCAAATTCCGAAGTGATTTAATAATAGCCACCTATTATTAAATTTAAGTAGGAGGTAATATTTAATTATAATTAAAATATTAAAAATTTTCGTCCAGAATTAAAAGTAGCTGAACATTTTATAATTTGGTTCTAAGATTCGTATCTCTTATGGTATCATTCAACATCGCAACAGAGTGGTGCAGTGGAGGCGTGCTGGGCCCATAACCCAGAGGTCCGTGGATCGAAACCACGCTCTGCTAGAGATCGTTTTTGAATACTTAAAAATTCTGAGAATGATTTATTTTAAAGACTACAATTAGATACGCGGATTCCAAATTTTTTTTGTATTTATTTGCTTGAGAATCGAATTATGCGTCCAAGCATTGACATTTAAAAAAAACGTGCTTACGAAGATTTAGCATGCCTAAAATCCGAAGTGATTTTATAGTAGCCACCTATTATTATATTTAAATAGGAGGAAATATTTAATTATAATTAAAATATTAAAAATTTTCGTCCAGAATTAAAAGTAACTGTACATTTTATAAATAGGTTCTAAGCTTCGTATCTCTAATTGTATCATTCAACATCGCAGCAGAGTGGCGCAGTGGAAGCGTGCTGGGCCCATAACCCAGAGGTCCGTGGATCGAAACCACGCTCTGCTAGAGATCGTTTCTGAATACTTAAAAATTTTGAGAATGATTTCTTTTAAAGACTACAATTAGATTCGCGGATTCCAATAACCTTTTGTATTTATTTTCTTAAGAATCGAATTATGCTTCCAAGTATTGACATTTAAAGAAACGTGCATACGAAGATTTAGCATGCCCAAATTCAGAAGTGATTTTATAATAGCCACCTATTATTAAATTTAAAGAGGAGGTAATATTTAATTATTATTAAAATATTAAAATTTTTCGTCCAGAATTAAATGTAGCTGAACATTTTATAATTTGGTTCTAAGATTCGTATCTCTTTTGGTATCATTCAACATCGCAGCAGAGTGGTGCAGTGGAGGCGTCCTGGGCCCATAACCCAGAGGTCCGTTGATTGAAAGCTCGGTCTGCTAGTGAATGTTTTTAAATATTTACTTTCTGAGAATGATTATATTAAAGACCACAATTAGATTCGCGGATTGCAAAATTTTTTTGTATTTATTTGCTTAATAATCGAATTATTCGTCCAAGCATTGACAATTAAAGAAACCGTTTTACTAAGATTTAGCATGCCCAAATTCCGAAGTGATTTAATAGTATCCACCTTTTATTAAATTTAAATAGGAGGTGATATTTCCTATTAATTAAAATATTAAAATTTTTCGTCCAGAATTATAGTAGCTGTACATTTTATAAATAGGTTCTCAACTTCGTATCTCTAATGGTATCATTCAACATCTCAGCAGAGTGGCGCAGTGGAAGCGTGCTGGGCCCATAACCCAGAGGTCCGTGGATCGAAACCACGCTCTGCTTGAGATCGTTTTTGAATACTTAAAAATTCTGAGAATGATTTATTTTAAAGACTACAATTAGATTCGCGGATTCCAATATTCTTTTTTATTTATTTTCTTAAGAATCGAACTATGCTTCCAAGTACTGACATTTAAAGAAACGTGCATACGAAGATTTAGCATGCCCAAATTCCGAAGTGATTTTATAATAGCAACCTATTATTAAATTTAAAGAGGAGGTAATATTTAATTATTATTAAAATATTAAAATTTTTCGTCCAGAATTAAATGTAGCTGAACATTTTATAATTAGGTTCTAAGATTCGTATCTCTTTTGGTATCATTCAACTTCGCAGCAGAGTGGTGCAGTGGAAGCGTGCTGGGCCCATAACAAAGAGGTCCGTGGATTGAAAGCTCGGTCTGCTAGTGAATGTTTTTAAATATTTACTTTCTGAGAATGATTATATTAAAGACCACAATTAGATTCGCGGATTGCAAAATTTTTTTGTATTTATTTGCTTAATAATCGAATTATGCGTCCAAGCATTGACAATTAAAGAAAACGTGCTTACGAAGATTTAGCATGCCTGTATTCCGAAGTGATTTTATAGTAGCCACCTATTATTAAATTTAAATAAGAGGTAATATTTATTTATAATTAAAATATTAAAAATTTTCGTCCAGAATTAAAAGTAGCTGTACATTTTATAAATAGGTTCTTAGCTTCGTATCTCTAATTGTATCATTCAACATCGCACCAGCGTGGCGCAGTGGAAGCGTGCTGGGCCCATAACCCAGAGGTCCGTGGATCGAAACCACGCTCTGCTAGAGATCGTTTTTGAATACTTAAAAATTCTGAGAATGATTTATTTTAAAGACTACAATTAGATTCGCGGATTCCAATATTCTTTTTTATTTATTTTCTTAAGAATCGAACTATGCTTCCAAGTACTGACATTTAAAGAAACGTACATACGAAGATTTAGCATGCCCAAATTCCGAAGTGATTTTATAATAGCCACCTATTATTAAATTTAAATAGGAGGTAATATTTAATTATAATTAAAATATTAAAATTTTTCGTCCAGAATTAAATGTAGCTGAACATTTTATAATTTGGTTCTAAGATGCGTATCTCTTATGGTATCATTCAACATCGCAGCAGAGTGGTGCAGTGGAGGCGTGCTGGGCCCATAACCCAGAGGTCCGTTGATTGAAAGCTCGGTCTGCTAGTGAATGTTTTTAAATATTTACTTTCTGAGAATGATTATATTAAAGACCACAATTAGATTCGCGGATTGCAAAATTTTTTTGTATTTATTTTCTTAATAATCGAATTATGCGTCCAAGCATTGACAATTAAAGAAAACGTGCTTACGAAGATTTAGCATGCCTGTATTCCGAAGTGATTTTATAGTAGCCACCTATTATTAAATTTAAATAGGAGGTAATATTTAATTATAATTAAAATATTAAAAATTTTCGTCCAGAATTAAAAGTAGCTGAACATTTTATAATTTGGTTCTAAGCTTCGTATCTCTTATGGTATCATTCAACATCGCAGCAGAGTGGTGCAGTGGAAGCGTGCTGGGCCCATAACCCAGAGGTCCGTGGATTGAAAGCACGGTCCGCTAGTGAATGTTTTTAAATATTTACTTTCTGAGAATGATTATATTAAAGACTACAATTAGATTCGCGGAATGCAAAATTTTTTTGTATTTATTTGCTTAATAATCGAATTATGCGTCCAAGCATTGACAATTAAAGAAAACGTTTTAATAAGATTTAGCATCCACAAATTCCGAAGTGATTTAATAGTATCCACCTTTAATTAAATTTAAATAGGAGGTGATATTTCCTATTAATTAAAATATTAAAATTTTTCGTCAAGAATTAAAGTAGCTGTACATTTTATAAATGGTTTCTCAACTTCGTATGTCTAATGGTATCATTCAAAACCGCAGCAGCGTGGCGCAGTGGAAGCGTGCTGGGCCCATAACCCAGAGGTCCGTGGATCGAAACCACGCTCTGCTAGAAATCGTTTTTGAATACTTAAAAATTCTGAGAATGATTTATTTTAAAGACTACAATTAGATACGCGGATTCCAAATTTTTTTTGTATTTATTTGCTTGAGAATCGAATTATGCGTCCAAGCATTGACATTTAAAAAAAACGTGCTTACGAAGATCTAGCATGCCTAAAATCCGAAGTGATTTTATAGTAGCCACCTATTATTATATTTAAATAGGAGGAAATATTTAATTATAATTAAAATATTAAAAATTTTCGTCCAGAATTAAAAGTAATTGTACATTTTATAAATAGGTTCTAAGCTTCGTATCTCTAATTGTATCATTCAACATCGCAGCAGAGTGGCGCAGTGGAAGCGTGCTGGGCCCATAACCCAGAGGTCCGTGGAACGAAACCACGCTCTGCTAGAGATCGTTTTTAATACTTAAAATTTCTGAGAATGATTTCTTTTAAAGACTACATTTAGATTCGCGGATTCCAATATTCTTTTGTATTTATTTTCTTAAGAATCGAATTATGCTTCCAAGTACTGACATTTAAAGAAACGTGCATACGAAGATTTAGCATGCCCAAATTCAGAAGTGATTTAATAATAGCCACCTATTATTAAATTTAAATAGGAGGTGATATTTCCTATTAATTAAAATATTAAAATTTTTCTTCCAGAATTTTAGTAGCTGTACATTTTATAAATAGGTTCTCAACTTCGTATCTCTAATGGTATCATTCAACATCGCAGCAGAGTGGCGCAGTGGAAGCGTGCTGGGCCCATAACCCAGAGGTCTGTGGATCGAAACCACGCTCTGCTAGAGATCGTTTCTGAATACTTAAAAATTTTGAGAATGATTTATTTTAAAGACTACAATTTGATTCGCGGATTCCAATATTCTTTTGTATTTATTTTCTTAAGAATCGAACTATGCTTCATTCATACTGACATTTAAAGAAACGTGCATACGAAGATTTAGCATGCCCAAATTCAAAAGTGATTTAATAATAGCCACCTATTATTAAATTTAAATAGGAGGTAATATTTAATTTTAATAAAATATTAAAATTTTTCGTCCAGAATTAAATGTAGCTGAACATTTTATAATTTGGTTCTAAGATTCGTATCTCTTATGGTATCATTCAACATCGCAGCAGAGTGGTGCAGTGGAAGCGTGCTGGGCCCTTAACCCAGAGGTCCGTGGATTGAAAGCACGGTCTGCTAGTGAATGTTTTAAATATTTACTTTCTGAGAATGATTATATTAAAGACTACAATTAGATTCGCGGATTGAAAAATTTTTTTGTATTTATTTGCTTAATAATCGAATTATGCGTCCAAGCATTGACATTTAAACAAAACGTGCTTACGAAAATTTAGCATGCCTAAAATCCGAAGTGATTTTATAGTAGCCACCTATTATTATATTTAAATAGGAGGAAATATTTAATTATAATTAAAATATTAAAAATTTTCGTCCAGAATTAAAAGTAGCTGTACATTTTAAAAATAGGTTCTAAGCTTCGTATCTCTAATTGTATCATTCAACATCGCAGCAGAGTGGCGCAGTGGAAGCGTGCTGGGCCCATAACCCAGAGGTCCGTGGATCGAAACCACGCTCTGCTAGAGATCGTTTTTAATACTTAAAATTTCTGAGAATGATTTCTTTTACAGACTACATTTAGATTCGCGAATTCCAATATTCTTTTGTATTTATTTTCTTAAGAATCGAATTATGCTTCCAAGTACTGACATTTAAAGAAACGTGCATACGAAGATTTAGCATGCCCAAATTCAGAAGTGATTTAATAATAGCCACCTATTATTAAATTTAAATAGGAGGTGATATTTCCTATTAATTAAAATATTAAAATTTTTCTTCCAGAATTTTAGTAGCTGTACATTTTATAAATAGGTTCTCAACTTCGTATCTCTAATGGTATCATTCAACATCGCAGCAGAGTGGCGCAGTGGAAGCGTGCTGGGCCCATAACCCAGAGGTCTGTGGATCGAAACCACGCTCTGCTAGAGATCGTTTCTGAATACTTAAAAATTTTGAGAATGATTTATTTTAAAGACTACAATTTGATTCGCGGATTCCAATATTCTTTTGTATTTATTTTCTTAAGAATCGAACTATGCTTCATTCATACTGACATTTAAAGAAACGTGCATACGAAGATTTAGCATGCCCAAATTCAAAAGTGATTTAATAATAGCCACCTATTATTAAATTTAAATAGGAGGTAATATTTAATTTTAATAAAATATTAAAATTTTTCGTCCAGAATTAAATGTAGCTGAACATTTTATAATTTGGTTCTAAGATTCGTATCTCTTATGGTATCATTCAACATCGCAGCAGAGTGGTGCAGTGGAAGCGTGCTGGGCCCTTAACCCAGAGGTCCGTGGATTGAAAGCACGGTCTGCTAGTGAATGTTTTAAATATTTACTTTCTGAGAATGATTATATTAAAGACTACAATTAGATTCGCGGATTGAAAAATTTTTTTGTATTTATTTGCTTAATAATCGAATTATGCGTCCAAGCATTGACATTTAAACAAAACGTGCTTACGAAAATTTAGCATGCCTAAAATCCGAAGTGATTTTATAGTAGCCACCTATTATTATATTTAAATAGGAGGAAATATTTAATTATAATTAAAATATTAAAAATTTTCGTCCAGAATTAAAAGTAGCTGTACATTTTAAAAATAGGTTCTAAGCTTCGTATCTCTAATTGTATCATTCAACATCGCAGCAGAGTGGCGCAGTGGAAGCGTGCTGGGCCCATAACCCAGAGGTCCGTGGATCGAAACCACGCTCTGCTAGAGATCGTTTTTAATACTTAAAATTTCTGAGAATGATTTCTTTTACAGACTACATTTAGATTCGCGAATTCCAATATTCTTTTGTATTTATTTTCTTAAGAATCGAATTATGCTTCCAAGTACTGACATTTAAAGAAACGTGCATACGAAGATTTAGCATGCCCAAATTCAGAAGTGATTTAATAATAGCCACCTATTATTAAATTTAAATAGGAGGTGATATTTCCTATTAATTAAAATATTAAAATTTTTCTTCCAGAATTTTAGTAGCTGTACATTTTATAAATAGGTTCTCAACTTCGTATCTCTAATGGTATCATTCAACATCGCAGCAGAGTGGCGCAGTGGAAGCGTGCTGGGCCCATAACCCAGAGGTCTGTGGATCGAAACCACGCTCTGCTAGAGATCGTTTCTGAATACTTAAAAATTTTGAGAATGATTTATTTTAAAGACTACAATTTGATTCGCGGATTCCAATATTCTTTTGTATTTATTTTCTTAAGAATCGAACTATGCTTCATTCATACTGACATTTAAAGAAACGTGCATACGAAGATTTAGCATGCCCAAATTCAAAAGTGATTTAATAATAGCCACCTATTATTAAATTTAAATAGGAGGTAATATTTAATTTTAATAAAATATTAAAATTTTTCGTCCAGAATTAAATGTAGCTGAACATTTTATAATTTGGTTCTAAGATTCGTATCTCTTATGGTATCATTCAACATCGCAGCAGAGTGGTGCAGTGGAAGCGTGCTGGGCCCTTAACCCAGAGGTCCGTGGATTGAAAGCACGGTCTGCTAGTGAATGTTTTAAATATTTACTTTCTGAGAATGATTATATTAAAGACTACAATTAGATTCGCGGATTGAAAAATTTTTTTGTATTTATTTGCTTAATAATCGAATTATGCGTCCAAGCATTGACATTTAAACAAAACGTGCTTACGAAAATTTAGCATGCCTAAAATCCGAAGTGATTTTATAGTAGCCACCTATTATTATATTTAAATAGGAGGAAATATTTAATTATAATTAAAATATTAAAAATTTTCGTCCAGAATTAAAAGTAGCTGTACATTTTAAAAATAGGTTCTAAGCTTCGTATCTCTAATTGTATCATTCAACATCGCAGCAGAGTGGCGCAGTGGAAGCGTGCTGGGCCCATAACCCAGAGGTCCGTGGATCGAAACCACGCTCTGCTAGAGATCGTTTTTAATACTTAAAATTTCTGAGAATGATTTCTTTTACAGACTACATTTAGATTCGCGAATTCCAATATTCTTTTGTATTTATTTTCTTAAGAATCGAATTATGCTTCCAAGTACTGACATTTAAAGAAACGTGCATACGAAGATTTAGCATGCCCAAATTCAGAAGTGATTTAATAATAACCACCTATTATTAAATTTAAATAGGAGGTAATATTGAATTATAATTAAAATATTAAAATTTTTCGTCCAGAATTAAATGTAGCTGAACATTTTATAATTTGGTTCTAAGATGCGTATCTCTTATGGTATCATTCAACATCGCAGCAGAGTGGTGCAGTGGAAGCGTGCTGGGCCCATAACCCAGAGGTCCGTGGATTGAAAGCTCGGTCTGCTAGTGAATGTTTTTAAATATTTACTTTCTGAGAATGATTATATTAAAGACCACAATTAGATTCGCGGATTGCAAAATTTTTTTGTATTTATTTGCTTAATAATCGAATTATGCGTCCAAGCATTGACAATTAAAGAAAACGTGCTTACGAAGATTTAGCATGCCTGTATTCCGAAGTGATTTTATAGTAGCCACCTATTATTAAATTTAAATAGGAGGTAATATTTAATTATAATTAAAATATTAAAAATTTTCGTCCAGAATTAAAAGTAGCTGAACATTTTATAATTTGGTTCTAAGCTTCGTATCTCTTGTGGTATCATTCAACATCGCAGCAGAGTGGCGCAGTTTAAGCGTGCTGGGCCCATAACCCAGAGGTCCGTGGATTGAAAGCACGGTCCGCTAGTGAATGTTTTTAAATATTTACTTTCTGAGAATGATTATATTAAAGACTACAATTAGATTCGCGGAATGCAAAATTTTTTTGTATTTATTTGCTTAATAATCGAATTATGCGTCCAAGCATTGACAATTAATGAAAACGTTTTACTAAGATTTAGCATCCACAAATTCCGAAGTGATTTAATAGTATCCACCTTTTATTAAATTTAAATAGGAGGTGATATTTCCTATTAATAAAAATATTAAAATTTTTCGTCCAGAATTAAAGTAGCTGTACCTTTTATAAATGGTTTCTCAACTTCGTATCTCTAATGGTATCATTCAACATCGCAGCAGAGTGGCGCAGTGGAAGCGTGCTGGGCCCATAACCCAGAGGTCCGTGGATCGAAACCACGCTCTGCTGGAGATCGTTTTTGAATACTTAAAAATTCTGAGAATGATTTATTTTAAAGACTACAATTAGATACGCGGATTCCAAATTTTTTTTGTATTTATTTGCTTAAGAATCGAATTATGCGTCCAAGCATTGACAATTAAAGAAAACGTTTTAATAAGATTTAGCATCCACAAATTCCGAAGTGATTTAATAGTATCCACCTTTAATTAAATTTAAATAGGAGGTGATATTTCCTATTAATTAAAATATTAAAATTTTTCGTCCAGAATTAAAGTAGCTGTACATTTTATAAATGGTTTCTCAACTTCGTATGTCTAATGGTATCATTCGAAACCGCAGCAGAGTGGCGCAGTGGAAGCGTGCTGGGCCCATAACCCAGAGGTCCGTGGATCGAAACCACGCTCTGCTAGAGATCGTTTTTGAATACTTAAAAATTCTGAGAATGATTTATTTTAAAGACTACAATTAGATACGCGGATTCCAAATTTTTTTTGTATTTATTTGCTTGAGAATCGAATTATGCGTCCAAGCATTGACATTTAAAAAAAACGTGCTTACGAAGATTTAGCATGCCTAAAATCCGAAGTGATTTTATAGTAGCCACCTATTATTATATTTAAATAGGAGGAAATATTTAATTATAATTAAAATATTAAAAATTTTCGTCCAGAATTAAAAGTAACTGTTCATTTTATAAATAGGTTCTAAGCTTCGTATCTCTAATTGTATCATTCAACATCGCAGCAGAGTGGCGCAGTGGAAGCGTGCTGGGCCCATAACCCAGAGGTCCGTGGATCGAAACCACGCTCTGCTAGAGATCGTTTTTGAATACTTAAAAATTCTGAGAATGATTTATTTTAAAGACTACAATTAGATACGCGGATTCCAAATTTTTTTTGTATTTATTTGCTTAAGAATCGAATTATGCGTCCAAGCATTGACAATTAAAGAAAACGTTTTAATAAGATTTAGCATGCCCAAATTCAGAAGTGATTTAATAATAGCCACCTATTATTAAATTTAAATAGGAGGTGATATTTCCTATTAATTAAAATATTAAAATTTTTCTTCCAGAATTATAGTAGCTGTACATTTAATAAATAGGTTCTCAACTTCGTATCTCTAATGGTATCATTCAACATCGCAGCAGAGTGGCGCAGTGGAAGCGTGCTGCGCCCATAACCCAGAGGTCTGTGGATCGAAACCACGCTCTGCTAGAGATCGTTTCTGAATACGTAAAAATTTTGAGAATGATTTATTTTAAAGACTACAATTTGATTCGCGGATTCCAATATTCCTTTGTATTTATTTTCTTAAGAATCGAACTATGCTTCATTCATACTGACATTTAAAGAAACGTGCATACGAAGATTTAGCATGCCCAAATTCAAAAGTGATTTAATAATAGCCACCTATTAATAAATTTAAATAGGAGGTAATATTTAATTATAATTAAAATATTAAAATTTTTCGTCCAGAATTAAATGTAGCTGAACATTTTATAATTTGGTTCTAAGATTCGTATCTCTTATGGTATCATTCAACATCGCAGCAGAGTGGTGCAGTGGAAGCGTGCTGGGCCCATAACCCAGAGGTCCGTGGATTGAAAGCACGGTCTGCTAGTGAATGTTTTTAAATATTTACTTTCTGAGAATGATTATATTAAAGACTACAATTAGATTCGCGGATTGAAAAATTTTTTTGTATTTATTTGCTTAATAATCGAATTATGCGTCCAAGCATTGACATTTTAACAAAACGTGCTTACGAAAATTTAGCATGCCTAAAATCCGAAGTGATTTTATAGTAGCCACCTATTATTATATTTAAATAGGAGGAAATATTTTATTATAATTAAAATATTAAAAATTTTCGTCCAGAATTAAAAGTAGCTGTATATTTTATAAATAGGTTCTAAGCTTCGTATCTCTAATTGTATCTTTCAACATCGCAGCAGAGTGGCGCAGTGGAAGCGTGCTGGGCCCATAACCCAGAGGTCCGTGGATTGAAAGCCCGCTCTGCTAGAATGCGTTCTTGAATACTTTAAAATTCTGAGAATGATTATATTAAAGACTACAATTAGATTCGCGGATTCCAAATTTTTTTTGTATTTAATTTCTTAAGAATCGAATTATGCGTCCAAGAATTGACATTTAAACAAAACGTGCTTACGAAGAGTTAGCATGCCTATATTCCGAAGTGATTTTATAGTAGCCACCTATTATTAAATTTAAATAAGAGGTAATATTTATTCATAATTAAAATATTAAAAATTTTCGTCCAGAATTAAAAGTAGCTGTACATTTTATAAATAGGTTCTAAGCTTCGTATCTCTAATTGTATCATTCGACATCGCAGCACAGTGGCGCAGTGGAAGGGTGCTGGGCCCGTAACCCAGAGGTCCGTGGATCGAAACCACGATCAGCTAGAGATCGTTTTTAATACTTAAAATTTCTGAGAATGATTTCTTTTAAAGACTACAATTAGATTCGCGGATTCCAATATTCTTTTGTATTTATATTCTTAAGAATCGAATTATGTTTCCAAGTACTGACATTTAAAGAAACGTGCATACGAAAATTTAGCATGCCCAAATTCAGAAGTGATTTAATAATAGCTCCCTATTATTAAATTTAAATAGGAGTTAATATTTAATTATAATTAAAATATTAAAAATTTTCTTCAGGAATTAAAAGTAGCTGAACATTTTATAATTTGGTTCTGAATTCGTATCTCTTATGGTATCATTCAACATCGCAGCAGAGTGGTGCAGTGGAAGCGTGCTGGGCCCATAACCCAGAGGTCCGTGGATTGAAAGCACGGCCTGCTAGTGAATGTTTTTAAATATTTAAACTTTCTGAGAATGATTATATTAAAAACTACAATTAGATTCGCGAATTGCAAAATTTTTTAGTATTTATTTGCTTAATAATCGAATTATGCGTCCAAGCATTGACAATTAAAGAAACCGTTTTACTAAGATTTAGCATGCCCAAATTCCGAAGTGATTTAATAGTATCCACCTTTTATTAAATTTAAATAGGAGGTGATATTTCCTATTAACTAAAATATTAAAATTTTTCTTCCAGAATTAAAGTAGCTGTACATTTTATAAATAGGTTCTCAACTTCGTATCTCTAATGGTATCATTCAACTTCGCAGCAGAGTGGCGCAGTGGAAGCGTGCTGGGCCCATAACCCAGAGGTCCGTGGATCGAAACCACGCTCTGCTAGAGATCGTTTTTGAATACTTAAAAATTCAGAGAATGATTTATTTTAAAGACTACAATTAGATACGCGGATTCCAAATTTTTTTTGTATTTATTTGCTTAATAATCGAATTATGCGTCCAAGCATTGACAATTAAAGAAAACGTGCTTACGAAGATTTAGCATGCCTGTATTCCGAAGTGATTTTATAGTAGCCACCTATTATTAAATTTAAATAGGAGGTAATATTTAATTATAATTAAAATATTAAAAATTTTCGTCCAGAATTAAAAGTAGCTGAACATTTTATAATTTGGTTCTAAGCTTCGTATCTCTTATGGTATCATTCAACATCGCAGCAGAGTGGTGCAGTGGAAGCGTGCTGGGCCCATAACCCAGAGGTCCGTGGATTGAAAGCACGGTCCGCTAGTGAATGTTTTTAAATATTTACTTTCTGAGAATGATTATATTAAAGACTACAATTAGATTCGTGGAATAAAAAATTTTTTTGTATTTATTTGCTTAATAATCGAATTATGCGTCCAAGCATTGACAATTAAAGAAAACGTTTTAATAAGATTTAGCATCCACAAATTCCGAAGTGATTTAATAGTATCCACCTTTAATTAAATTTAAATAGGAGGTGATATTTCCTATTAATTAAAATATTAAAATTTTTCGTCAAGAATTAAAGTAGCTGTACATTTTATAAATGGTTTCTCAACTTCGTATGTCTAATGGTATCATTCAAAACCGCAGCAGCGTGGCGCAGTGGAAGCGTGCTGGGCCCATAACCCAGAGGTCCGTGGATCGAAACCACGCTCTGCTAGAAATCGTTTTTGAATACTTAAAAATTCTGAGAATGATTTATTTTAAAGACTACAATTAGATACGCGGATTCCAAATTTTTTTTGTATTTATTTGCTTGAGAATCGAATTATGCGTCCAAGCATTGACATTTAAAAAAAACGTGCTTACGAAGATTTAGCATGCCTAAAATCCGAAGTGATTTTATAGTAGCCACCTATTATTATATTTAAATGGGAGGAAATATTTAATTATAATTAAAATATTAAAAATTTTCGTCCAGAATTAAAAGTAATTGTACATTTTATAAATAGGTTCTAAGCTTCGTATCTCTAATTGTATCATTCAACATCGCAGAAGAGTGGCGCAGTGGAAGCGTGCTGGGCCCATAACCCAGAGGTCCGTGGAACGAAACCACGCTCTGCTAGAGATCGTTTTTAATACTTAAAATTTCTGAGAATGATTTCTTTTAAAGACTACATTTAGATTCGCGGATTCCAATATTCTTTTGTATTTATTTTCTTAAGAATCGAATTATGCTTCCAAGTACTGACATTTAAAGAAACGTGCATACGAAGATTTAGCATGCCCAAATTCAGAAGTGATTTAATAATAGCCACCTATTATTAAATATAAATAGGAGGTGATATTTCCTATTAATTAAAATATTAAAATTTTTCTTCCAGAATTATAGTAGCTGTACATTTTATAAATAGGTTCTCAACTTCGTATCTCTAATGGTATCATTCAACATCGCAGCAGAGTGGCGCAGTGGAAGCGTGCTGGGCCCATAACCCAGAGGTCTGTGGATCGAAACCACGCTCTGCTAGAGATCGTTTCTGAATACTTAAAAATTTTGAGAATGATTTATTTTAAAGACTACAATTTGATTCGCGGATTCCAATATTCTTTTGTATTTATTTTCTTAAGAATCGAACTATGCTTCATTCATACTGACATTTAAAGAAACGTGCATACGAAGATTTAGCATGCCCAAATTCAAAAGTGATTTAATAATAGCCACCTATTATTAAATTTAAATAGGAGGTAATATTTAATTTTAATAAAATATTAAAATTTTTCGTCCAGAATTAAATGTAGCTGAACATTTTATAATTTGGTTCTAAGATTCGTATCTCTTATGGTATCATTCAACATCGCAGCAGAGTGGTGCAGTGGAAGCGTGCTGGGCCCTTAACCCAGAGGTCCGTGGATTGAAATCACGGTCTGCTAGTGAATGCTTTAAATATTTACTTTCTGAGAATGATTATATTAAAGACTACAATTAGATTCGCGGATTGAAAAATTTTTTTGTATTTATTTGTTTAATAATCGAATTATGCGTCCAAGCATTGACATTTAAACAAAACGTGCTTACGAAAATTTAGCATGCCTAAAATCCGAAGTGATTTTATAGTAGCCACCTATTATTATATTTAAATAGGAGGAAATATTTAATTATAATTAAAATATTAAAAATTTTCGGCCAGAATTAAAAGTAGCTGTACATTTTAAAAATAGGTTCTAAGCTTCGTATCTCTAATTGTATCATTCAACATCGCAGCAGAGTGGCGCAGTGGAAGCGTGCTGGGCCCATAACCCAGAGGTCCGTGGATTGAAAGCTCGGTCTGCTAGTGAATGTTTTTAAATATTTACTTTCTGAGAATGATTATATTAAAGACCACAATTAGATTCGCGGATTGCAAAATTTTTTTGTATTTATTTGCTTAATAATCGAATTATGCGTCCAAGCATTGACAATTAATGAAAACGTTTTACTAAGATTTAGCATCCACAAATTCCGAAGTGATTTAATAGTATCCACCTTTTTTTAAAATTAAATAGGAGGTGATATTTCCTATTAATTAAAATATTAAAATTTTTCGTCCAGAATTAAAGTAGCTGTACATTTTATAAATGGTTTCTCAACTTCGTATCTCTAATGGTATCATTCAACATCGCAGCAGAGTGGCGCAGTGGAAGCGTGCTGGGCCCATAACCCAGAGGTCCGTGGATCGAAACCACGCTCTGCTAGAGATCGTTTTTGAATACTTAAAAATTCTGAGAATGATTTCTTTTAAAGACTACAATTAGATTCGAGGATTCCAATATTCTTTTGTATTTATTTTCTTAAGAATCGAATTATGCTTCCAAGTATTGACATTTAAAGAAACGTGCATACGAAGATTTAGCATGCCCAAATTCCGAAGTGATTTTATAATAGCCACCTATTATTAAATTTAAATAGGAGGTAATATTTAATTATTATTAAAATATTAAAATTTTTCGTCCAGAATAAAATGTAGCTGAACATTTTATAATTTGGTTCTAAGATTCGTATCTCTTTCGGTATCATTCAACTTCGCAGCAGAGTGGTGCAGTGGAAGCGTGCTGGGCCCATAACAAAGAGGTCCGTGGATTGAAAGCTCGGTCTGCTAGTGAATGTTTTTAAATATTTACTTTCTGAGAATGATTATATTAAAGACCACAATTAGATTCGCGGATTGCAAAATTTTTTTGTATTTATTTGCTTAATAATCGAATTATGCGTCCAAGCATTGACAATTAAAGAAAACGTGCTTACGAAGATTTAGCATGCCTGTATTCCGAAGTGATTTTATAGTAGCCACCTATAATTAAATTTAAATAAGAGGTAATATTTATTTATAATTAAAATATTAAAAATTTTCGTCCAGAATTAAAAGTAGCTGTATATTTTATAAATAGGTTCTTAGCTTCGTATCTCTAATTGTATCATTCAACATCGCACCAGAGTGGCGCAGTGGAAGCGTGCTGGGCCATAACCCAGAGGTCCGTGGATTGAAACCACGCTCTGCTAGAGATCGTTTTTATACTTAAAATTTCTGAGAATGATTTCTTTTAAAGACTACAATTAGATTCGCGGATTCCAATATTCTTTTGTATTTATTTTCTTAAGAATCGAATTATGCTTCCAAGTACGACATTTAAAGAAACGTGAATACGAAGATTTAGCATGCCCAAATTCAGAAGTGATTTAATAATAGCCACCTATTATTATATTTAAATAGGAGGAAATATTTAATTATAATTAAAATATTAAAAACATTCGTCCAGAATTAAAAGTAACTGTACATTTTATAAATAGGTTCTAAGCTTCGTATCTCTTATGGTATCATTCAACATCGCAGCAGAGTGGTGCAGTGGCAGCGTGCTGGGCCCTTAACCCAGAGGTCCGTGGATTGAAAGCACGGTCTGCTAGTAAATGTTTTAAAATATTTAAACTTTCTGAGAGTGATTATATTAAAAACTACAATGAGATTCGCGAATTGCAAAATTTTTTTGTATTTATTTGTTTAATAATCGAATTATGCGTCCAAGCATTGACAATTAAAGAAACCGTTTTACTAAGATTTAGCATGCCCAAATTCCGAAGTGATTTAATAGTATCCACCTTTTATTAAATTTAAATAGGAGGTGATATTTCCTATTAATAAAAATATTAAAATTTTTCGTCCAGAATTAAAGTAGCTGTACCTTTTATAAATGGTTTCTCAACTTCGTATCTCTAATGGTATCATTCAACATCGCAGCAGAGTGGCGCAGTGGAAGCGTGCTGGGCCCATAACCCAGAGGTCCGTGGATCGAAACCACGCTCTGCTAGAGATCGTTTTTGAATACTTAAAAATTCTGAGAATGATTTATTTTAAAGACTACAATTAGATACGCGGATTCCAAATTTTTTTTGTATTTATTTGCTTAAGAATCGAATTATGCGTCCAAGCATTGACAATTAAAGAAAACGTTTTAATAAGATTTAGCAACCACAAATTCCGAAGTGATTTAATAGTATCCACCTTTAATTAAATTTAAATAGGAGGTGATATTTCCTATTAATTAAAATATTAAAATTTTTCGTCCAGAATTAAAGTAGCTGTACATTTTATAAATGGTTTCTCAACTTCGTATGTCTAATGGTATCATTCGAAACCGCAGCAGAGTGGCGAAGTGGAACCGTGCTGGGCCCATAACCCAGAGGTCCGTGGATCGAAACCACGCTCTGCTAGAGATCGTTTTTGAATACTTAAAAATTCTGAGAATGATTTATTTTAAAGACTACAATTAGATACGCGGATTCCAAATTTTTTTTGTATTTATTTGCTTGAGAATCGAATTATGCGTCCAAGCATTGACATTTAAAAAAAACGTGCTTACGAAGATTTAGCATGCCTAAAATCCGAAGTGATTTTATAGTAGCCACCTATTATTATATTTAAATAGGAGGAAATATTTAATTATAATTAAAATATTAAAAATTTTCGTCCAGAATTAAAAGTAACTGTTCATTTTATAAATAGGTTCTAAGCTTCGTATCTCTAATTGTATCATTCAACATCGCAGCAGAGTGGCGCAGTGGAAGCGTGCTGGGCCCATAACCCAGAGGTCCGTGGATCAAAACCACGCTCTGCTAGAGATCGTTTTTAATACTTAAAATTTCTGAGAATGATTTCTTTTAAAGACTACATTTAGATTCGCGGATTCCAATATTCTTTTGTATTTATTTTCTTAAGAATCGAATTATGCTTCATTCATACTGACATTTAAAGAAACGTGCATACGAAAATTTAGCATGCCCAAATTCAGAAGTGATTTAATAATAGCTCCCTATTATTAAATTTAAATAGGAGGTAATATTTAATTATAATTAAAATATTAAAAATTTTCGTCAGGAATTAAAAGTAGCTGAACATTTTATAATTTGGTTCTAAATTCGTATCTCTTATGGTATCATTCAACATCGCAGCAGAGTGGTGCAGTGGAAGCGTGCTGGGCCCATAACCCAGAGGTCCGTGGATTGAAAGCACGGCCTGCTAGTGAATGTTTTTAAATATTTAAACTTTCTGAGAATGATTATATTAAAAACTACAATTAGATTCGCGAATTGCAAAATTTTTTAGTATTTATTTGCTTAATAATCGAATTATGCGTCCAAGCATTGACAATTAAAGAAACCGTTTTACTAAGATTTAGCATGCCCAAATTCCGAAGTGATTTAATAGTATCCACCTTTTATTAAATTTAAATAGGAGGTGATATTTCCTATTAACTAAAATATTAAAATTTTTCTTCCAGAATTAAAGTAGCTGTACATTTTATAAATAGGTTCTAAACTTCGTATCTCTAATGGTATCATTCAACATCGCAGCAGAGTGGCGCAGTGGAAGCGTGCTGGGCCCATAACCCAGAGGTCCGTGGATCGAAACCACGCTGTGCTAGAGATCGTTTTTGAATACTTAAAAATTTTGAGAATGATTTATTTTAAAGACTACAATTAGATTCGCGGATTCCAATATTCTTTTGTATTTATTTTCTTAAGAATCGAATTATGCTTCCAAGTACTGACATTTAAAAAACTTGCATACGAAGATTTAGCATACCCAAATTCCGAAGTGATTTAATAATAGCCACCTATTATTAAATTTAAATAGGAGGTAATATTTAATTATAATTAAAATATTAAAAATTTTCGTCCAGAATTAAAAGTAGCTGAACATTTTATAATTTGGTTCTGAGATTCGTATCTCTTATGGTATCATTCAACATCGCAGCAGAGTGGTGCAGTGGAAGCGTGGTGGGCCCGTAACCCAGAGGTCCGTGGATTGAAAGCACGGTCTGCTAGTGAATGTTTTTAAATATTTACTTTCTGAGAATGATTATATTAAAGACTACAATTAGACTCGCGGATTGCAAAATTTTTTTGTATTTATTTGCTTAATAATCGAATTATGCGTCCAAGCATTGACAATTAAAGAAAATGTTTTACTAAGATTTAGCATGCCCAAATTCCGAAGTGATTTAATAGTATCCACCTTTTATTAAATATAAATAGGAGGTGATATTTCCTATTAATTAAAATATTAAAATTTTTCGTCCAGAATTAAAGTAGCTGTACATTTTATAAATGGTTTCTCAACTTCGTATCTCTAATGGTATCATTCAACTTCGCAGCAGAGTGGCGCAGTGGAAGCGTGCTGGGCCCATAACCCAGAGGTCCGTGGATCGAAACCACGCTCTGCTAGAGATCGTTTTTGAATACTTAAAAATTCAGAGAATGATTTATTTTAAAGACTACAATTAGATTCGCGGATTCCAATAATCTTTTGTATTTATTTTCTTAAGAATCGAATTATGCTTCCAAGTATTGACAATTAAAGAAAACGTGCTTACGAAGATTTAGCATGCCTGTATTCCGAAGTGATTTTATAGTAGCCACCTATTATTAAATTTTGAATAGGAGGTAATATTTAATTATAATTAAAATATTAAAAATTTTCGTCCAGAATCAAAAGTAGCTGAACATTTTATAATTTGGTTCTAAGCTTCGTATCTCTTATGGTATCATTCAACATCGCAGCAGACCAAGACCAAGACGCTTGCTTACGGGCTACCATGGGACAAAGTCCCGTACGCCCACATCAGAATTTATGAATGTCCACTTTGGTTGATTTTAGCAATATGCGTTAGTAGTATGTTGCACTCTTTCACTGGGTGAGGTGCTGCTTAGTAGATCAGTGGTGTTGTAGATGTGGATCGCTGGTGGCGATGTTGTGCCACCCTCGTCTTGGTAAGGTGCAGAAGGACTAGACTGAGTACTGAGCTGTGGCAGCTGTAAGAGAGGGGGGGGGCGGGGCCAGGGACTAGGCGGCCAATGGAAAACTGCAGAGTGCAGGGCCAGTTAAAAATGAGCTGGGATGCAGTAAGTTTAAGTTTTAAAAAGAATAAATATATATATATATTAATTTCCAAAGTAATGCTAGAGTTTTACAAGTTAAGGATTATACATATTAGATTTAGAGGTAAGTATTGAGTTATGAATAATAATGCTATAAATTTCCTATCAACACTGTTCCGTCACAGTTGCGAAAAAATAAAGGCCCTTTTCAGGGACACACTAAATTTTTAAAAAAAATTTCAATAATGATTTCTAAAGACATAATATATAAGTGATTTTAAAAATTTTTATTATACAATGTTTTCTGAGGCAGTTAAAAGTACTATGTGTGCAAGCATGGCTTGCATGTGAAATGACCGGGCTGGCATTATTTTCGCGAGCAAAGCAAAGTAAATGTGTGGATTGAGGGTTCGCCGGGGAGGACGAATCAGAACGCTCCGTTTCCCTCCGGGTCTGCCGGGGCAGCTCCGGAGAGAAAAAGTGCGCCGTCCGGCGAACAAGGTTAGGAAACTCCTGCCTGGGGTGAAGAATATCTGGGGCGCTTCCACGGGGGCGCCGTTGGCCCGGAAAGAAGGTGTCTAGGCCTTCTTTTTCCAAGGTAGGAGGTTGTGGAAGTGTCGTAGCTCTTATCGACACCTCTCAGGCAGGGTTTACTAGTGTTCTTCTTGAAGAAATTTTGTGCAGTTTTCCTAATTTGCCCAGTAACGTGTGGGACTTTGAGGTCGTGATGGATCACCTCGTTCTGGATGTACCAGGGCGCGTTGACAATACAGCGCAGAACCTTGTTTTGGAACACTTGCAGTTTCTCGATGTGCGTTTTTGCAGCCGAGCCCCAGATGGAGCTGGCATACAAAAAAGCAGGTGCGATGATTTGTTTATAGATCAGTAGTTTATTGTAGAGGGACAAATGAGACTTTCTACCGAGAAGTGAGAGGAGGGCTACGAAGGTTTTGTTTGCAGTTTCAACTTTTTTAGAGATGTGCTCAGCGAAAAGTAATTTGGAGTCTAATGTGACTCCCAAATACTTTGCAGACTGTGAAAAGGGGATCGGATCATTGAAAATTTTAAGGGAAAAGTTACTGGTGCTAAGTTCTCGGTAGTTCGGTCGAAAAATGACAACTGCACTCTTGATCGGATTGATTTTGATTCTCCAGGTCACGAGCCAGTGCTCAAGACTATTCTTTATGTATCTTTGGAGTGTGTTAATAGTGTGATGTGGCTTGGAGCTTCTAGACATCAGGGCTGTGTCATCGGCAAAGATGGCCAGCCTAATATAAGGGTTTTTAGGTATGTCGTTAATATATAAGTTGAATAGGAGTGGGCTTAAATTTCCGCCCTGAGGTACCCCGGCTCTGATTGGCCGAAGAGAAGAGTAAGAATGTTCAACTCGTACGCGGAAAGAACGATTAGCAAGATACGAGTTGATGAGAACCAAAAGTTGCGTCGAAATACCAAGTCGGACCAGCTTGGTTAGCAGACCCGGGATAAAGGCTTTATCAAAAGCTTTACTGATATCGAAAAACACTATGCTGGTATACTGCTTGTTGGTAGAGTTTTTGTGAATAGTTTCTACTACACGCATGAGTTGAGAATGCGTGGAAAAATCAGATCGAAAGCCGTGCTGTTCAGGAATTAAAATGTCTTTCGATCTGCAGAAACTAGTCAAACGTCTAAGCAACACTAACTCAAAAATTTTGGAAAGGCTAGATAGAAGGCTGATTGGTCTGTAACTATCAGCAGAATTAGGATTTTGACCATTTTTGAAGAGAGGGACTACGTCAGCAGTTTTCCAACTCTGGGGAAAGTATCGGAGTTCCAACGTATGATTAAGTAGCACGGTGAGCCAGCACTCATAGTGAAGAGGAAGGTTTTTCAGCATTCTGTTGCTGATCTTGTCAGAGCCGGGCGATTTCTTTGCTTTGAAGCTCCGTATGATGTTGTGAACTTCAGCCAAGTGTATAGTTTCTAGGTCGTTAGGTACTTGTGCATTTAGGGCGTTCTGATTGGTCTGTTGGAAATCGTGTAAAGTGCTTGCATAGAGTTGGCTGAAGTTTGGGTCTTCGTGTGGAGTGAATTGGAGTTCCAAGCTATCTGCAATAGCATTTGCTTTTTCCTCCGCAGTCTGGGCGAGAGCATGTAAGCCGTTAATGGGCGGAATTGTTGTTTTCGTGGTTCTCATGTTTTTAGCTGTTCGCCAGAGACTGTGATTCTTGAGTGTGAGTCCCTCAAGGTGAGTACGCCAGCGTTGCTGGGTGTGTGTTTGAATCATAGTCTTGACCTCGCTATGAAGTTGACGGAGTTGCGCTTGGAATGGTGGGTATCTACTGCGCTGCCAAAGTCTCCGCAACCTGTTACGCTGCTTAATTTTGGCTTTGATGTCACTCGGTAACGAGTGATAGTTTATGCGTGATCGATTTGGTTTCGAGGCAGCAGCATAAGCCTCTAGCAGTAAGTGATTAAAATCTTGGACGCTATTATCAATGTCGTCCGTGCTGGTAATTTTGAGAGGGGGGGTAGTGCTAGAAGTGTTAAGGTGGTGACGAAAATCGTCCCAATTTGTGTGTAGCTCCACCGGGTGATCTAAAGAAATTTTACCAATGTTAAGGGTCAGTAGCACTGGAAGGTGATCAGACGTCAATTTATAATCGACTCTGATCGAGTGATTAAATGGAATGTTTCTGAAAAGTGCCAGGTCAAGAACTGAAGGGTTCCTTCCAGTACCGTAGTGAGTGGGAGTGGGCGGAGCTACAATCCTGAGGTTGGCGCACTGGGCCAATCGTTTTAGATCTCTGCCTTTTCCATTCGAAGCTGTGTCCCAGGAAACATGGCGAGAATTTAGGTCACCAGCGATGATAATATTACTGCTCAGTCCTAAAAGTGCTTCAAGCTCCGAAGTACATAATCTAGAATTATTATCAGGAGGGATATACACTGAAGCAAGTGCAATCGGGACCAAATTTGGAATAGTGACATTGATAGCTGTGGCCTCAAGCTTCGCGAAGGCCGGGACGTTTAACCTATGATGAGGAATGTTGTTTTTAACATAGAGTGCAGTGCCGCCTTTGACATTCCGTCCCGCCGCCCCAGCTCTCGTTCTGTACGAGAAGTAACCTGTATAGTTACAGATTGCTGGGGAGGCGGGGGGGGGTCAGGTGGGTCTCATTCACCATAAAAATGTCGAAATTTTCATCTATAACGTAATCACGCATCTCGGGCAGCTTTGGACGCACTCCATTGGCGTTCCAGAAGCCGACTTTGAGAGACTGCAAGGTATGGGATGCCGAAAGAGAGAACATGGCGACAGCCAGGAAGGAAAGTCAGGGGTGTACGGCTTATCTAGCCAGAGCATTATAGCTCCGGTAGACAGCCCAAATCATATCAATTTGCGTTGTCGCCAAACGCAGTTCAGGTAAAGCACGCTCAAAAGCGGCAAGGAGTAAGTCCTTGTCGTGCGTGTTTCGCATGGCCAAAAGTGAGAGAAGAAAGTCGGTGTAGTTGATAGCACCAGTGCTATCAACTTGAGAATTGGAATTTTGGGTGGCGACTACTGGGACCGACTGAGTAACAATTTGTCCGGAGTTTTGGGGGGGGGGGGGTAGGTTGGTTCTGTGGTACACCAGAAACAACATTAGAAAAGTTTATGTGCGGTACAATGCCAGCGGCACGAATAGGACGGCCTTGATTCCCAGGGTTTAATCCTGGGGGGGGGGGCGCGAGTAGAAATTAGATTTAGGAGGGGGGGCCCTATTGCTCCTATTTGCGGTCGAGTTGCCCGGGTTTTTCGGGCAACCGCGCCAGTTGGCTGCGTGCTGTCCGTTGCAGTTACAGCATTGGAGATAGTCAGCTTTGCAGTCTTTGGCGGCATGGGGACCGGCACACTTAACGCAGCGCTTCGGCAAGTTGCATGCTAGACTGCTATGGAAAAATCCATTGCATGAATAGCACTGGCTTGCGAAGCCCTTGCGTCCGGTGTACGGCTCCAATTTCACTACCACGCCTAGGAGCTTGTCAATAGCGTATAAACTCTCCGGGTTAGTCCCGGGTGCTAGCTGGAGGTAGTAGAGAGGGAGCGGCTGTTTGCTCCCTTTTCTAGATAGCCGAAAATTATTTAGAACGGTATAGCCTTTAGCTTGCATAGCTTGGGAAATAATGGCTATGTCGGTGGCCACAGGAAGGCCTCTGATAACAACCCTGACTGGTTGATCCTCCATTAACGTGTATGATTTGAACTGTACTCCAGTCTTTTTTAAATAGTTGGTACAGTCCCTGAACTCATTTTCAGTGTGGACGAAAACTTTGAAAAATTGCCGGTCTAAGACCGGAGCAATCTTGGGAGAAATTCTTTTCAAGTTGAAAAGGATAGAGGGCCAGTCAGGTTGATTGGCACTAATAAGCAGAGGAGGTATGGCTGACCGCGTGGGGTTCGACTCTTGTGTCGAGGGGCCGTCCTTTTCGTTGCCGGTCGATTTCTTACTGGCTGGCTCAGAATCCAGCACATTCTCGTGATTAAGTTCATTTCTCGTGGCCCTAGTGACCTTATGCACGAATCCTTCCTCATCCGTGTAGGTGCGGGCAGTGAAAGTACCGCTGAGGGTTCGCTTCTTGGATTGTTTAATGCTGTTTTGGTTTGCAGAATTATTAGAAGAATTAGTAGGATTGTTTAAATTTAAGAGAGCTATTTTCCTGGCAGCCTCATGGGCATCAATATCTGTCTGGTCTCCTGAGTTACAAGGAGAGTTAGTAGTTTGGTCTAAAGTATTATTGGTTAGGTTAGATTGATTAATTACACTAACATTTGGATTTACTGCCTTATTGGCGTTAGAATTAGAATTATTAGCTGCCTCAGCCGAAGAGTCTACAGTGGGGGGGGGGGGGGGTATAGTCAAACTATACTTACCACAGCCCAGCGCTGCAGCCCACTTGTCCAGTTGGTCGTTCATCTCTGTCATTCTTTCTTTCATCTCGTTGACGATAACTCTTTTGGCTGGGTCCAGGTCCTCGTCCTCGTTTACCATGACAAAAAGTTCCAATTCCGTAATTTGTTTCTTAAGGTCAATAACACAATTTATAGAATCCGGTACTGTTGCCTCCGTAATGTTTTTCACATAACACTCGGCTCCGGCCGTCCAAACAGTTACCTTACACCTTTCTGGTAGGTCGGACGGTCTGGGTCTCAACAACATAACACTCGGCCATTTCTACTTCACTCACATCACTATCCATAGCATGCTCAGGCGCTACCTGGGCTTCACTGTTTGTCGCGGGAGCGCTCATACTGTGCGTCCTACCACCTCGGAGTCTAGGCTCCGAATCAACCGCAGCAGAGTGGTGCAGTGGAAGCGTGCTGGGCCCATAACCCAGAGGTCCGTGGATTGAAAGCACGGTCCGCTAGTGAATGTTTTTAAATATTTACTTTCTGAGAATGATTATATTAAAGACTACAATTAGATTCGCGGAATGCAAAATTTTTTTGTATTTATTTGCTTAATAATCGAATTATGCTTCCAAGTACTGACATTTAAAGAAACGTGCATACGAAGATTTAGCATGCCCAAATTCAGAAGTGATTTAATAATAGCCACCTATTATTAAATTTAAATAGGAGGTGATATTTCCTATTAATTAAAATATTAAAATTTTTCTTCCAGAATTATAGTAGCTGTACATTTTAAAAATAGGTTCTCAACTTCGTATCTCTAATGGTATCATTCAACATCGCAGCAGAGTGGCGCAGTGGAAGCGTGCTGGGCCCATAACCCAGAGGTCTGTGGATCGAAACCACGCTCTGCTAGAGATCGTTTCTGAATACTTAAAAATTTTGAGAATGATTTATTTTAAAGACTACAATTTGATTCGCGGATTCCAATATTCTTTTGTATTTATTTTCTTAAGAATCGAACTATGCTTCATTCATACTGACATTTAAAGAAACGTGCATACGAAGATTTAGCATGCCCAAATTCAAAAGTGATTTAATAATAGCCACCTATTATTAAATTTAAATAGGAGGTAATATTTAATTTTAATAAAATATTAAAATTTTTCGTCCAGAATTAAATGTAGCTGAACATTTTATAATTTGGTTCTAAGATTCGTATCTCTTATGGTATCATTCAACATCGCAGCAGAGTGGTGCAGTGGAAGCGTGCTGGGCCCTTAACCCAGAGGTCCGTGGATTGAAAGCACGGTCTGCTAGTGAATGCTTTAAATATTTACTTTCTGAGAATGATTATATTAAAGACTACAATTAGATTCGCGGATTGAAAAATTTTTTTGTATTTATTTGCTTAATAATCGAATTATGCGTCCAAGCATTGACATTTAAACAAAACGTGCTTACGAAAATTTAGCATGCCTAAAATCCGAAGTGATTTTATAGTAGCCACCTATTATTATATTTAAATAGGAGGAAATATTTAATTATAATTAAAATATTAAAAATTTTCGTCCAGAATTAAAAGTAGCTGTACATTTTAAAAATAGGTTCTAAGCTTCGTATCTCTAATTGTATCATTCAACATCGCAGCAGAGTGGCGCAGTGGAAGCGTGCTGGGCCCATAACCCAGAGGTCCGTGGATCGAAACCACGCTCTGCTAGAGATCGTTTTTAATACTTAAAATTTCTGAGAATGATTTCTTTTAAAGACTACATTTAGATTCGCGAATTCCAATATTCTTTTGTATTTATTTTCTTAAGAATCGAATTATGCTTCCAAGTACTGACATTTAAAGAAACGTGCATACGAAGATTTAGCATGCCCAAATTCAGAAGTGATTTAATAATAACCACCTATTATTAAATTTAAATAGGAGGTAATATTGAATTATAATTAAAATATTAAAATTTTTCGTCCAGAATTAAATGTAGCTGAACATTTTATAATTTGGTTCTAAGATGCGTATCTCTTATGGTATCATTCAACATCGCAGCAGAGTGGTGCAGTGGAAGCGTGCTGGGCCCATAACCCAGAGGTCCGTGGATTGAAAGCTCGGTCTGCTAGTGAATGTTTTTAAATATTTACTTTCTGAGAATGATTATATTAAAGACCACAATTAGATTCGCGGATTGCAAAATTTTATGTATTTATTTGCTTAATAATCGAGTTATGCGTCCAAGCATTGACAATTAAAGAAAACTTGCTTACGAAGATTTAGCATGCCTGTATTCCGAAGTGATTTTATAGTAGCCACCTATTATTAAATTTAAATAGGAGGTAATATTTAATTATAATTAAAATATTAAAAATTTTCGTCCAGAATTAAAAGTAGCTGAACATTTTATAATTTGGTTCTAAGCTTCGTATCTCTTGTGGTATCATTCAACATCGCAGCAGAGTGGCGCAGTGGAAGCGTGCTGGGCCCATAACCCAGAGGTCCGTGGATTGAAAGCACGGTCCGCTAGTGAATGTTTTTAAATATTTACTTTCTGAGAATGATTATATTAAAGACTACAATTAGATTC
The DNA here is from genome assembly GCA_951213105.1 of Amaurobius ferox. Classification (NCBI taxonomy): domain Eukaryota; kingdom Metazoa; phylum Arthropoda; class Arachnida; order Araneae; family Amaurobiidae; genus Amaurobius; species Amaurobius ferox. Next base: position 147,587,073 of record OX578138.1, read on the forward strand.
GCGGAATGCAAAATTTTTTTGTATTTATTTGCTTAATAATCGAATTATGCGTCCAAGCATTGACAATTAATGAAAACGTTTTACTAAGATTTAGCATCCACAAATTCCGAAGTGATTTAATAGTATCCACCTTTTTTTAAAATTAAATAGGAGGTGATATTTCCTATTAATTAAAATATTAAAATTTTTCGTCCAGAATTAAAGTAGCTGTACATTTTATAAATGGTTTCTCAACTTCGTATCTCTAATGGTATCATTCAACATCGCAGCAGAGTGGCGCAGTGGAAGCGTGCTGGGCCCATAACCCAGAGGTCCGTGGATCGAAACCACGCTCTGCTAGAGATCGTTTTTGAATATTTAAAAATTCTGAGAATGATTTCTTTTAAAGACTACAATTAGATTCGAGGATTCCAATATTCTTTTGTATTTATTTTCTTAAGAATCGAATTATGCTTCCAAGTATTGACATTTAAAGAAACGTGCATACGAAGATTTAGCATGCCCAAATTCCGAAGTGATTTTATAATAGCCACCTATTATTAAATTTAAATAGGAGGTAATATTTAATTATTATTAAAATATTAAAATTTTTCGTCCAGAATAAAATGTAGCTGAACATTTTATAATTTGGTTCTAAGATTCGTATCTCTTTTGGTATCATTCAACTTCGCAGCAGAGTGGTGCAGTGGAAGCGTGCTGGGCCCATAACAAAGAGGTCCGTGGATTGAAAGCTCGGTCTGCTAGTGAATGTTTTTAAATATTTACTTTCTGAGAATGATTATATTAAAGACCACAATTAGATTCGCGGATTGCAAAATTTTTTTGTATTTATTTGCTTAATAATCGAATTATGCGTCCAAGCATTGACAATTAAAGAAAACGTGCTTACGAAGATTTAGCATGCCTGTATTCCGAAGTGATTTTATAGTAGCCACCTATAATTAAATTTAAATAAGAGGTAATATTTATTTATAATTAAAATATTAAAAATTTTCGTCCAGAATTAAAAGTAGCTGTATATTTTATAAATAGGTTCTTAGCTTCGTATCTCTAATTGTATCATTCAACATCGCACCAGAGTGGCGCAGTGGAAGCGTGCTGGGCCATAACCCAGAGGTCCGTGGATTGAAACCACGCTCTGCTAGAGATCGTTTTTATACTTAAAATTTCTGAGAATGATTTCTTTTAAAGACTACAATTAGATTCGCGGATTCCAATATTCTTTTGTATTTATTTTCTTAAGAATCGTATTATGCTTCCAAGTACGACATTTAAAGAAACGTGCATACGAAGATTTAGCATGCCCAAATTCAGAAGTGATTTAATAATAGCCACCTATTATTATATTTAAATAGGAGGAAATATTTAATTATAATTAAAATATTAAAAACATTCGTCCAGAATTAAAAGTAACTGTACATTT